>JAJHUR010122268.1:5090-31954 GCA_027495735.1 Lutjanus campechanus | reverse complement strand
CTAGATAATACACAACTCTGAGCCTTAAGGTGGAGCAGCCATTCACAACATGATGTGTTGCGAAATGCACAGACGTCTCTTGTTTGCCTTGAAAGGGGTGCGAGTTGATGGTATTCTGTAAAACTTGCGCGTTTTGTTGTTTTTATCAAAACGGTTTGTGCAACCAACAGCACAACAAGACATGATCGCGGCTCTAGCTGCTCTCGTTCTGCAGTCGACATGCGCAGTAGAGGGGGAGTGACGTAGAGTGACGTAGACTGATAATCCCTCTATATGTAAGTCAGTTAAGAAGGTTTTTGAACTTATTTAGCAAAAAAGACAATTTATTACTTCTTGCAGAGCATTTTCTATTGTTTAAAACTTGACTGGAGGAGGACTGTCAACAGAGTTTAACATTACACAAGTCTTGTTTCCAACAATATAAATTTGCTTCTCAACCACTTCATGCCTCCTGTCCCCATCTGAACTCACTTTGTGAAAGTCCTGTGCATCACCTCTATAACAACCCTGTTTTCCTGATTGTCAAGCTGGTCTTCATCAGTCTCTGAAGCTGCAGCCCAGTTTAATGGGGCTGCTAACTAGCTAATGGTAGCTACAGCACAGTTAGCAACAGTGCGCCAGTGACTACAGTGTTACAAGAGAATAGGTCCACGTTGCAACGATCCCAGGACCAAAACACAAATACTGTCATATCCTGGTGAAAAATTAAAAAGGTATGAAAAAATAGATACTGCTTAAGCCCAGCAGAAATGACATTATACTTTATTGATGCAAACTTAAATAAATTGTCAATCAAAACATGAGCTGATCATTGACTTTGCTGATGGTGTCAGTCAAGTGATGCTGACATAGACAGGTTATGACTTGATCGGTCTGATATTCAGCCATTGGAGAACAGAGTTGTTTTAACTTTGAACTTGGACCGAACTGTGAAAGATGAGAATCCAAGATGAATTCATAAAAACAGAGGTTGATAATGAGGCCCGCTGTGACTTGCTGCTGTCATGGCTCAAATTAGAGTTGGTTGTTTCTTGTTGGTTGTTTGTATTCTGGTCAGAGAGTCTGAGGAAAGGCCTCTAGGAGACACTCAAGCCCTGTGTGCACATGGAGGTGCTGAGAGTAGAGGGATTTGTGTTGTGTTACAGTTTTGAAATTCCTCAAACATCTTAAAAGACTCATCTTCTCTTTTCCTGGCAGACCATCAGGGATACTTTCAAGTTTGCTATTTATTTAAGTAGTCAGCTTCATTTCTCCCGGTCTTCTTTTGTTTGTATTTTTCACATTCCTTAGATTTGCAACAGACCAGCAAAACCTGGAGATTGTGTTGAATGATTAATCGTTTTATATCAAAATCACAGTTGCAAGTTAAAATTCAAATTGGAGGGGCCTTGATTCTAATCAGAGCTTGCATAATTAACCGTGTCTTCATAAGCTGTAGGAGATGAAAGGTTTAGTTGGAGACCTTTAATTTTTCAGCAACATACTGTCACAGGCAGATTTACTCAGCTGTGGTTAATTTTGTGAGTTGGCTGAACAACAACAAAGAAACTCTCTGTTTGAAAGAGTCACCACCCTGTAACTTTGATATTTTCAAGAGGAAAGAGAGCTGTGTCTTTTTGTTGTTGAAAAACGCCAAAAGAGGGAAGGATGTTACTCTAAATAATCTAGGAGATTGCCTCATGTGAGCTCAGTCAGGAGGCTAGTCAGTATCTCAACCTTTGGGATTCATACATATAAAGTAGCAGCAATCTTCAGCTTTGAGTCCGTGAAGCTAACTTTCATGATGGCTCCAAGGTCCAGTGTGTAAAATGTAGGGGGAACTTTTGGCAGAATATGGGAGAAATTGAATTTACTATTTAGAAGTATGTTTTCATTAGTTTATAGGCACTGCTATACATAATCACTGTGCCTGCACTACCTTGTTTCTACATTAGCCCAGAATGCTTGGAAGGGGAGGGAGAGGTGAGTTGGTTGCAATCAGCAAGCTCACTGCTAGATGCCACTAAATCCTACAAACAGTCCTTTAAGCATCTAAAATGCAAAGATTGGATTTGAGGGACACCTGTAAGGGAAAGCTCAACGGGTAACAGAATAGGAATGAAGTAAAAACTTATTTCTGCTATACCAAATTGCTACTTTTTTGCTTTGACCTAATCTTTGTGTTTTATGCTGGAGGCATCATGTTTTCGGGCTGTCCCTCTGCCCTGTTCTTTTCAATGCAATATCTCAAAAATGCTATGAACCTTCAACCTTGGCTCAAATGACAACTTGGACTCGAGGATGAATGGACTAGATTTTGGTGGTCAAAAGTCAAGGTCACTGTGAACTCACAAAACATGTTTGTTGCCATAACTCAAGAATTACTATGAAACCTCATGCAAATATGTAACAGGATCAAATGATGAAGTGATGGCATGTTGTATGCAAAAAGTCAACTTTTGTTTATCTGCTGATTACATATTTGTTATTTTTAATTTGTAAATCAAAACTTCCCACCAAATACTACCGACCTCAGTGCTTCCCAACCTTTTTCCCTGGAGCCTCCCTCCTTGTAACTAAGAAAAGCTAATAAAGAAAGAGGTTGAGGTTGTGTGTTATACAGTTCATATTCATGAGGGATGAGAGTTTGGCTTTGGTCTTTATTGCCTTTCCATTTCTTTAATGTGAGTTGTGTCATTAAAGAACACCAAACCTGCCTCTCCTTCCTCTTCACTGTTCAACAAATCCATCTCTTGTCTCCCATCCCAGTTAAAAAGACTTGTGCAGAGGTGGACTTCGTGTGTCGCAATGGCCAATGTGTCCCGAAGCGATGGCACTGTGATGGGGAGCCAGACTGCGAGGACGGGTCCGACGAGAGCGTGGAAATCTGCCGTGAGTAGAGGTTTCTCTCCACCTCTGATTTCAAGATTTTTCAGATTTTGTTCAGTGATGATATTTCATTTTGGACATATATATAGCTAATCTGATTACTACAACAGGCCTTGAATTATTTTTAAGGGAAAGCCACTTTTGCCTTTGATAAATACAGATTTATTGGGGCATCATGGCCCAAAGTTTATTGTTGGTTTGCATAGATTTATGACATGCGTTCATAGATTTATGACATTAAAAAAGAAGCGTCTTTATCTTTTAAAGGAATCAAACATGGTCCAAGTAATAAACCTTTAAAATTGGCATTGTGTGGGTATGTGTTTAAAGGCTTTGTGATCCCTTTGTGTAAATGCAGCACACAGTCAGAACTCGGGTGACTGCAAGCCCCAGAACTGAAGTGTTTTTAGTGTTCAGTAAATATGTTGCATTATGATTGATTATTATTCCTGTTGTATTTGCCACCTAAGAGAACACTGTACACAGACCAGCTAATCCTTCTGTTATTTAGAAATTACTTGGAACTAATAGGTTCATTTGGAGGTTTGCAGAACAACAAAGTACATAAATACACGTTGACAACGAGGCAGACAATAAAGAACAAGTCTGAAACCGTGGCTATGTACACGTCCCCCAGGAGGTCAGGCCGTGTGAGCAGCCTTAATTACTGCAGACTCTGTGACAGGTTCAGGTTAACGCAATAAACAGCAAGGACAAATTGACCTAAAAATAGTTTATCAACCTATGTAGGCTCTAAATGGAAGCTCCTATGAAGCAGCAAGCAAACACCTTGTGTAACTTGTGCAGTAGACACAAGGAGCCCTTTTACAAATTATACAGAAGTCACAACACTTTTAGTAGCCATGCATAAGTATTTGTTGTACAGCAAAACAAGTGTTTATAAATAAAAAGGGCATGGAAATTCATTCTTGACTTTTGGAAAAATACTACACTAGCATAATAATTCATATTCCATTAGCTTTTTCTGGAGCTTTCAACTGACCAAACCTCACTTCTTTGGTTATGTGATTACACCTTGATTGTATACCATTCACTAATTTTAAAAAAGAAATGCAGTTCAGTGTTTCCCCAAGGATGGAGTTGTGGCAGCGGAGGTGAAGCACTTCTTGAAAGTGCACATTTTTTTCATAGAAACCTGCGCACACAAAAAATTGCCTATGTGTCTGCTGGCACAAGAAGTGGTCTTGAGGCCATACAGTAAGCCTACATTTGTGCACAGTAATGATCAGAGGAAATGTCTCTTACATCTGAGGTGTATCAAGATTTAGGAGAACATGATGAAAGCATAATATTTAAAATGGTTATTGACATTTATTGAATATATCTACTTATTACCTTGCATGACAACACTGTTGTACAACCAACAATGTTTATTTACTTAAATGTAATGACATTGTCAGTGATAAAAATAACTTGCATTTATGATATTTCTTTAAGGGGATCCAATCCAAATAATATGTAACATTAATATTTCTGTGAGGGAATCTGTAGCTGTTTTTGGATGACAGCTTTCCTGTATTAGGGCTGCCTCCAGCACTATGTCACAACGAGCTCTGTATGGTTAAAATAAACCAGGATAAAGAAGCAGCAGTTACCGCTGTCTCCCTTTTGTTGCACTTACAGATAATGAGGATTTTCATTGTAGTAAAATATATCCAAAAGTAAGTTTAATTCCCTCCGCTGTGAGCTTCGCTCTGAAGTCACACAACTGTCCACTGTGTGCGTACGAGCTCATCATCCTGCCCTCCTGCAGACAGGCTGCAAGGCAGCTGGAGGGATAGCAGAGACAGAGGGACAGCAGCCTGACTGTTGTCGCATTGATTTCTTCTGTTAGATCTATATATAGTAAAACAAAATGTTGTTTTGTTGCCCAACCATAAGCCACCCACCAACGTGGCTCCTAAGAGTGACTGTCACCTGCCCCTGCTGAAATTTCACCACATTTCACCAGTGGACAAATGAGTTTCTCCTCTCCCTTATATAGCCTATGCTTGACTCACAAGTGTATTAATTAACCTGGATATAAAGTGTCCCTTGTGGAAAATAACATAACATGAGTTTCTAAAGAAATGAGACGCAGCCGTCTCCTCTCATCCTGGTCAAGCAGTGGTGGTCACATTTCAGAAGTGGCACACCACTGCTACTAAATACGTACAGGGGAATCACTGCAGTTGAAAGGATCTGAAAAGCCTTTTCAGTGGCTTTCATTCACATTTCTCATGCAGTAAGTAGACTTTTTAAGTAAGATCATTATTATTATTATTATTCAGTTAAACTGCCTAATTTGTCTATTTAACCAAGGTACGCAAAACTTTTTGAGTATTGTATTGCAGTATACTTGAGTAAGTTTTCTGAATACTTCTTCCACCACTGAGATAATCCATTTTGAAAACTTTCCTTAAGGCCTTAAGGAAAACTGTTTAATGCATATGGCTGTTGACTTTTCAAGTTGGCTGGGCAACCAGCCGCTTAGTTTTAAAAACATTTTTGACCATAAGAGTGCATAGTAAAGACTTCTTGCTGTGTTTAGCAGCATCTCAATGTTGTAGAAATGCAGTGAGGCACTTAAAAGCAGTGAGGGAGAGTCCCCTGCGAGCAGCTCTGTCAAATAAATAAGTTGTTTAAATAGAACTAAGGAGTGCTGCTGCGCTTTAAATGGTATAACTGTGATGTGAGGTTTTGCAGAGGTGCTTGTTGTAGATGAGCGATGATGGAAAGTGTTTATACTGAAGTCACCGTTTAATAAGAATCCCTAGCCTGCGCTGCCGTCACTGTGCCGATGTAAAGACAAATGGACTTTGGCGTCTCCTCAGGTACAGAGATAAACATCAGAGGAGAGATGAAGGCATTTCATCAAACACTTGTTGATTGATATTCACTGTGCTTCCTGAAATCTTCCTGAATGCTGGAAGCATTTTTTGTAAGTCAACTGAAGAAAGATTGAAAATTCCTCTTTCATCCATGGTACTGTAACTCAATACTGAACCTCAGGTCTATTCCCAACTGAAACCAGCATCGGTGGAGGACAAAGAAGAAAGGCCTGCCGGAGGGTTGATAAAACATTCAGCACATTTTTTCCCACATCTTAGCAGTAGAAAAGACTATAAACTGTCAGCAGCTGTTTATCAAACCCATTTCTTTAATAGTGTTTTTCTAGGCACTAAAGCTTTATAGTGCACCAAAGCAACACATATAAATCTTTATCATCTGAATAAGTTGACAGCAATTTGAAAAACCACTGTTAAAGCCTCAGCAGTACACAATAGAAAGATGGAAATTGCTCTTAACCACAAAATTCCTGTAATTACTGACAAAGGATGAGCACACGTCCTGGCTCTGACAACTAGGGCTGCCCCCCGACTAAAGATTTCCCTCGTCAACCAGTAGTCGTCAGTTCAAGTCGTGACCTGTTAATTCCACTGGGCACTTGATGTCTTCGCGATGGTTTTGATCCATCCTCCACACTGCTGTATGTCCCACCAGCAGTATTTCAGAAGTGGAGTCTTTTACCCACCTGATTATTTTTGTCTTGCTCAGATTTTGCCTCAGAGGCTGTATCCCAGGTCAATAGCTAATGGCAGCTACAGCAGAGTTAGCACGAGTATGCCGGTGGCCATGGTGCGACAATCCTTTGGGCCTAATGGCGAGACACAGCTCCTGAATGGATTTTGAGTTCTTTTTCCTTGTAACTAATGGTTGACTAAGACAGGAACAGGAGACGATAGAGAAGGTTAGACGGTTGTAATTGTTTGGATATCCTTTATATTTATTGTCATGAATAGTAAAACAGTATTTTACCAAGCCCTTAGCTAACAGACTTTAGTCTTGACCCACTTTGTGTCGAAGTGCCCAATGATGCACACTACAGCTGCAACGATTAATAGATGGCTCGCAGGGATGGCTCAATACCACTTTTTCACTGCAACCTTGAGTATCTGCCGATGCAATCGGATAGTTTATGTTCTTTCTCTTTAATAACTAAGATGTTAACACCTTTAGTGTCCTGATACCTGTTAATGGATACATTTTGCTTAACCCAGCCATCAAAAACATGATGCTGTGAAACAAGTATTCTATTAGCCTAAAGAAAGAAATATATAGCCCACAATATGACTCACTTATACTACTTTTAGCAGCATTTTTGGTTGGCCAGCACCATTCAAACATTTAAAATAAATTTTGTGTTACTTGTGACACTTCTTCTCTTCACTCTCTATGACATGTCGCTCAAAATTGAGCTTTTTTAAAAATCAATTTTTTTTAATTTTTTTTTTTAGCATTTAAGTGATAGTTTAGGCTAATGGATTGTATCAGATTACAGTAATTAAAATAATTTTTTGCAGCATGCCAGTAGAGAGAATTGCTTCTGAATAAAAACAGTGGGATGGAATATTTCCTAATATTAAAGGCCTTGAGTTTATTTTTGGGAAGACTCTAGCTAGAGTTTTGTTGCATGAAATTGAACATGACTTTTCAGTGAACAAATACAAAAATGACACAACCAAATTTTGAGCTAGGGATTGATTATTAAGTTGAACTTGCAGGTTCATCTCAGTGTTTGTGAAGTGATATTTGCTGGGGCAGCAGAGGGTTTCAGGTGTGTGATAGGGTTATACTCCAGCTTTCAGTTTTCACAGAGCCATCCACTCTAGTTTTGCTGTAGTGTGTCAACACCGCAGGTTCAGTGCACGCACCTGAAAACAATACAAAAATAAGTTCTTTACCCCTGGCAGAAAAGAAAACAACACTTCATCTTAGTCGGGGCAAATCCCTCCTGTTCTCTTGGATGGGGATCTGTGGTGCGATGCTGCCAAAGTGAGAGCGGTGCAGTTTGGGGAGTCATTAAAGCACTGGAGTTATTCAAAGCCGTCGGCTGTGTGGTGTTGCCAAGACCTTCCCAAGTTTCTGCAGTATTAGAAAGACAAAATAAAATGTGTACGGTGCCCAAAAATGCAGCTCCTGGATAAACCTAGAGTGAAAAATAAAGATGTAAAAAAGTATTTCTATTTTAATGTTACATTAATATCCCAGAGGATGGATAGAGCTTTGGTTCAGCCCAGTGTGTATTTCTCAAAACCTTGTATTTTCCTTGAAAAACCCTGTCTTCTGTCATTTTGATTTTAATGTGTTAATGTTGAGTTGATGTACTTTGTATGATCCACACTTTGTGACACAAGACTCAGCCATTCATCTGCTGTGAGACACCGAGATCTAACAGTCATGAAGGGGCAGACCTGATTCTTCTGCTACTTTTAAAAACATGTTTGATTTTGCTGTGTGGGTAACTGTTAAACTGTAATGCACCCATGGAGTGGATCTAACTGACAAACTAAATGGGATGCAGTGTAACAGTGTGCAGCACACCAGTAGCAGACTGCATGATTATAATTCACTGAAGCTGCTACCAGCACACAAAATTAGGACCAGCCACCAGCTGGTAAAATATGCAAGTGGCTGATAGATGTGCTTCACTGACTAGACAACGGTGGTAATCTATTGAATGACTGTCCATTGGCAAAATGACTAGTTAATGTTCAAAATGTACCAAATGTTATTTTGTACCCTGGTTGCTTCACTAAGCATCGTAGCCATGTACTGTACACCTTTAATGGGTGGTCTGTTTTTTGGTTTCCTCTCTACGCATGGTTGTGCAGCCCTCAAACAAGTAATAAAAATAAAAACATATTTCTTCCTTAAAAAATACATACGATCTGTTTAAAAAAAAAAGGTAATTTCCTCATTGTACCAATGAGGTGCAGCAGAGAACCCTCGTTAGTGTTTTACACTGCATATTAAAATAAATCAATCAAATCACTGTGTATCCATGATGCTGTTGTTTGAACAATCCAGCTAATTAATTCAGTATCAGTCAACACAGCTTCTGCTTACAAACCCTGCATAACCAACTGCATTGTTAAGAAGTATCCTGCAATAGATCCCCTCAGAAAACACAGTTGGCATGAAGCCACACGCTACAAAGATGGAGTTCAGTGTAGCAGTTAACAAAACCCACTCCACTCTGCCTATATGACATGTTGAGTCCTTGTCCCATGTATTTTGTTTTAAATATCAGGGAGGACCTTCCAGCTCTTTTCTCATTCCTGTGTTGCCATTCAGATGGCAGCGATACTATTAACCGGCCTAAGCTGACGAGCATGCTGCAGTTTATAGACTACAGCTGCAAAACTTTCCCGGTAAAACTCTACAGTTTGGGAGTAAAAAGGCTATTTTGACAGCAATTGTTTGTGGCAGATGCTGTATTATAATTTTGATTACTGATTATCAGTCTTGGCCATTTATCAAATAAATTATCTATTTGTAGAAAAAATTGGCTTGGATTAACTGTTTACAGATTTGAACATTTGTCTCTGCTACCTTCCAGTATCAAAAAAGACGCTAGATGACTATGCAAGCCTTTGTCAGTTAATTATCCTGAGAACATTTGTACAACTGTCTCATACTTATGCCTTTTTACATTTAAATCCATGTTTTTCACTTTTACATTAGAGAAATTGCCTGCTGAGAAATGAAATGGCTCACTGTCCTGCTGCGCCATTTGATCTCTCACTCTGTAGACTTTGTGCCATCGGGCTGTTCTTGTCTAGACTAAATGCTACAATCTCTCTGTGCATGTTCTTGGGAAAAGTGTGTCGGTCAACTGAAGGTCTTGAACCAGCGTTCCAGTTTGTAGTCCATATTGTGTGTGTGTGTGTGTGTGTGTGTGTGTGTGTGTGTGTTGAGAGCTTGTGTTAAGTTCCATTCATAGCTGCAGTGGTGTACGTGCAGGTCGACCCAGCTACTATAGCTGTTATATCACCGTACTGTTTGACCAGCTGTTGCACATGACTTGGCAACAGGGAATGGAATCTTAAAGTGTGTGACTGTGTGTGCGTCTGCCAGTTTCTGTGTGAAGGTGCAGTCGTTCTGTTGACGTCAGTTTTGTTGCGTCAGTGGTGAATTAAGGAGGCAAACTACAGTTTCTTGTCTTTTTGTCATTGATTAAAAAGACAACCAGGATGTCAGAATCCTCCACTAATGCTCAGGTTACAGCCTGGGTTTCAGTTGGACATCTGTGTTTTGTTTACACTAGTTCACACTGTTGCTGTCAAGTGAAAATCTTTGTCTTAAGTGCCAACTTTCATGGGACTGTAAAAAACAAAACAAAAAAACAGCTGTAATGTCAAATAGACCACAGTGTGTAATTAATCAAATGGATAAATTGGGAGGTGTCCTCAGTATCTTTTAAGCCTAACAAATGATGAATCCATCTGTCTTTAAAAACACTTTAAAATTTGATTTGTTAATGTTTTGAAATCTACATTGCTAGCAAATGTGAACATGAATGTAAACAGTCTTCTCTCCTGCCTTTTGCTGGTGCTTTGTAATAGAGATTCCTGGTCACTACAGATTAAAAAATAGATTTAAAAAAAAAAAAAATTACTGAATACCAATGTATTTTTTTCAATTTATTCCCCCTTTTGTATAGGGAAAGAAAGAAATCTTGCTCATAAAAAAAGATGTTGCTCTACAGTTGTATACCACTAACTCTGTGTAGCTATTATAGGATTGCTATCGGGGTAAAAATTAGCAACAGCCACTAGCCAAATGTGAATGTAAAATATGCAACTTTCAAATCAGATTTGCTTCACTCACCGACCAAAAAAGACAATGGTAATCTATTGACTGGCTGGTAAAAAGTTTAGCATTCACTAGCCCTTTGGCCGGTGAACAAAAAAGTTACTTTTGCACTCTGATTGCAATCATTGTTGTATTCCCTGGCCCAGGTTTAAAAGGGGAAAAAAAGCTCTATGGAACGCTGCAGGGAAGTAGCAGGGTCCCATTTTGGGGCGGATAAATTACAAGATATCATTGGTGCATATAGTTGTGTACTTGCTGTTACCTGATCCAGCATTTTGGACTGTATTGGAGACATTTCTGATACTGATATCAGAGAAAGTGAATGTGGGCATTGAATGCTTGGTTAATTACCTTTGATGCATTGGACAGATATGGTTATTTGTTTGAATGGAGGGAAAAGTTTAAAACATTTTTTTGTTCCTTGAACTAAGGTGTTGGTTGTATTCCTGATGAGAGATCAGATTGGCACCACAGGGTAAATCTTCAAATGATTCCCAGCCAATTAGTCATTGAATTGGCGAACTGTTCTGTTTGTGACCTTAATTTCATCAAGGAACATGTATGGAGAATAGATCACTGGATGATCAATACAGTTGGAGACAGAATAAGTCTGAGGCAGAGAAAGCAGTGTGTGCTGTCGTACATTAAGTTGAGTTGTATTGCTGTTGTTGAGGCTCACCAACTTAACGCACAAAACTGGATTTTACAAATATGGTGGCATATTGTCACCTGGCTTATCAACAAAACTACATATTCATAGTCAATAATTCACGCATCTGTAGGAGCCACTTTTCAATTCACCTCCATCTACTGCTCCACTGAGCAGTTCTTATCACAGTACGGTCCATTTTTATGTGCAACACTGCTTGTTATCGCCCTGCACAATGGAAGATTGCAGGGATAAGAGGAAAACCAGGTCTTGAAGCGGAAATTTATTGGAAACTGTGGGGTGAATATATATGCTGAGCGGTGAAGTGGTGCCTAATGGTGCCAGAGGATCTTGATTCACATTTTATGCTGGAGGTTACTCTCCAGGTTACTGATGTTAATAACTGATATGTCCCTTAGCTGGGCTGAATGTCAAGTTGTTACATTTTTAATTGACAAAGACAAACCAATATTTGAAAAAACAAAACAAAAAGTGCTGCAAATATTGATTAAAATCGAGCTGAACAGGAGGACTTATTTAATAGTGATGACTACATTATAACTGGTGAGATGGGTTAAAAAATATCAGGATATTTACTCTATTTGCTTGAAAGAAATATTGTTATAAAAATATGGTTTTCTAGACCTCAGCTGTTGTTCCAGCAAACTGGGTTATATAAACAGCTTGCAGTTTTCTGGCTGTCTGGGCATTAAGTTAACAGGGGTGAGGACTGTGTGGTCACATCACACCTCCAGCAAAACGCCTTTCTTTTGACAGGTAACTTGTAGCTCGGCATCACCATTACTCTGCCAAAAGCTGTTCACTGTTTCCAACACAAGAAAAAGTTATGCTGTGACCTTGTTTCATCCTCCTGTTATTTTTGGCCCTGATCTCATGGGGGAAATGCTTATACTTCTTGCATAAGCATCACACATTTAACTCCTTAGGTATGTTTCTTTTGAGCACATGTGAACAGTAAATCCCAAGCTTGATCTCAGCAGTAAATCAGAATTGGTAATGAGAACTGAAGTCTTGAATGTGGCCTTGAAGTCCCAGATATGCAGGTGAGATGATTGGAGATGTGGCTGTAAGCTCCTAAACTGTTTAATACAGGTGCAGTCACTTAGTGTCTCCCATGTGTCTTTTTTTCTCTGATTAACATAGTGACACAGTGAAGTTTGTACATTAAGAATAAGGCAGTTTCTCAGCAAACAAAACGATGTATCGAAGACAGGTTTGTAAGGTAATGTATTTGAGTGATTAATTCCTGGCAAAGACTTAAAAGTGAAAGGACCAACCTGGACCAAAAATTGCTGGCAGCAATTTTTTTTTTTGTCCATTTTTTGGCCACAGCGCCATGTCCAGTCAATTTTACACTTCTAATAGGTCATTAAATAAATGTATGTGTCCCTTAAATGTATTTCCTTCTGCCAAAAGCACCAGTGACAGGTTAGTTTTCTTCAAGGGACAGTTCACGCCCAAATGCCTCAGGCTTCTAGTGCCATTTATCCATGTGGATTGTTTTGGTGTGAGCTGCTAAGTTTTGGCGTTGTCAGCCATGGAGATGTCTGCCTTTGAATATAATGCACAGATCTTGTTGTGAGCAGTTTTATGTAGGAACTATGTTCTCTTTACCATCTGCAAAATGTATCGCTGTGCAGAAGGAAGCGTGCATCTACTCGTGGATGTGAGGCTCATGCTCATGACAGCGTGGGATGCAAACATTTATGGCATCCTCTTCTGCTGACCTGTAACATTAGCTTCACTGAGCTGAGCAGTGGTACGGTTGAAGTATGCTCACAACAAGTATTATCTTGAGTAACCAGGTCATGATTTCTGCAAATAGACATTGCTGTCTTTTTGTACAACACATATCCAAAACTTTGCAAATCACACCAAAAAAATCTTGATGGATAAATAGCACTACAGGCAAGAGGAAAAATATGGATTTTTGATTTTGGGTTGAAGTGTGCTTTAAATTTAAAGCTATACAAATAGGTAAATCATGTATGTATGAATCGCAGAAAGCAGAGCACAAATAATAGCTGCACTGTTGATTGTGTATTTGTTTTTGTCCATGCAGACATGAGGACGTGTCGTGTGAACGAGTTTAGCTGCGGAGCGGGCTCCACTCAGTGTATCCCCATCTTCTGGAAATGTGACGGAGAGAAGGACTGCGACAATGGAGAGGACGAGGTCAACTGTGGTAGGTGGACATATACACATTAACCAGGGCGGGACGCTTGCCCTCATGTTGGCCTCAGCATTTAGAGTGATGATTTTCAGTTAGAGTGCACTACATGTTGGAATGTTTTGTAGTCATGTAGCACAGAAAGGAAATGTTAAATCTCCTTTAGCTGAATGGAGTGATTTGAACTGCTGGCAACGTGTCTGTCCTGCTTCATTTATTACTAGGCAGTTACTGTTAAATGACACAATGGGTAAATGCAGTGGTAAGGCCCATTATTAGCCATGTTTACAGTAAGGCTTGTGCCTTTTACAGTTTATATCCATCTAACTTTGATGTTTCTGGAGTGCCATATAATTAACATGTAAAAGTTGCTGTCAAGAACAACCAGATCCATTATTCACACCCTGCTGTGGCTTTTTCATTTGTCCAGATCATGTCATGAATTTGCCATTGATTGAAGAGCATTTGAAAGCAAAGACTTATGATGACCTACAATATGGTCACAAGATACTTTCTCACCTTGAGTTCACAGGGATCACCTCAGCACACCTTTAAACGACTGACCTGCTTATTGCCAAGGATTATGAGATACTGAGAGCTGCTAAAATTGTCTTCCACAAATTTGAGCATAACAAGGCCAAGTTTCTTTGATGCTCTGTGATATTGGCTTTGTTTCTAAAATGCAGATGTCATAGGATGTTGCCATATGAATTAGAATGCAGACACAGAGTTGTTGCAGCAACCTGACTTCCCTGTAGCAGCTGATTTACTGAATGATTAAATCACTCTGGACACTAAAGTCTCCTTACAGCTTCAGCTGTGCTTTTATACCCTTCTGCCTGATTCATAATATGCAGGGACTGGCAACTTTCTGCAGAAAACACAAGACTGTTATGGCTTTATGGATAGAAATTTTCTGGAGTGATCCAAGTGCTACTTAAGTGTAACAGCTGATGTCTTGTATGCACTCAAGTACTGCAACTTTTTCATGGGTGTGTTTTTCAGTTCTCATCCCGCAGCTGTTTATCCTAAGTTCTGTGCAGGATAAACACACAAACAGCTTTTTGTGCAGAGCACGAAGCTCTGTCTGGACAAATTGTAAACTAAAATAATTGGATCTGACAGAAAATGCAGAAGCTGCTTGTAGCATGCTGGTAAATTTTATCCATCCATCCAGTTTCTGCTCCTCACCCTGGGCTAAGTCGCTGTGGCAGCAGGCTAAGAAATCCAGTAGTCCAGATCCTCAGCCCAACAAGGTTTTCCACCTCCTCCTGGGGGATCCTGAGGCTTATATAAATTCAAAATGTGATGCAAACATCAGCTGATACCAATCCTATGGATACTATGTGCCTCACAATATACAATTGAACCAACACTGCAGCAACAGGTCACACTGGTTTGTACAATCCTCTCACTGCTAAGATGCTAATCAGAGAAATGAACTGCGTAAAAGGAGGAAACGTTTGTTAATTGTCTTGTTTGCTTACATTAAATCTGCGGCCCTGTTCTCCTTGAACTCTTTGTTGCAAGATGTTTTACTGCTGTATTGTTTGGTGCATGTTTTCAGGCAGTGACTTCAAACCTCAGATACCTATTAAAGGGAACTGCCAGTGGTGTATGTAAATCAAAATCTTACGACCAGCCTCATATATTCTCTCGTCCTTCAGTCATGTACGACTTCCACCCCCTCCTACCATTTACACCAGTATTATGTTTTATTAAGGAAAGCAGGGTATTGCAAACATGGCGCAATCATAGTGTCAATGTGTATGGTATGACACTTGTGCATTGTAGCAATGAGGCTATATTCACACTGCCAAAAATATGTGGACACCTGAAAACCATAGGCATGTTTCCACTGGTTGGCATCCAACTGAAGTGTGCTGTGCATCAGTGAACCAAATCTTGGGGTTGCGCATGATGCTTCTGATTAACAGTTCTTTGCTCCTCTATTTAGTGTTGCTACCAAGAAAGGTGATTTTTTTTTTCTCTCCAGCAATCAGCAGTCCTGTTTTGTGAATTCTGCGCGGCCTGCTGCTTCACAGCTGAGCTGTTGACGTTTCCGCATCACACTACCAGCAGCAAAAAAAACCCCCAAAAAAAACCATTTACTAAATTGTTATTTTAAACATCAGTATCAGTGTATCCTTAGTTACTTTTCTGCCCAACAAGATTTCTAGTACAACTGTAAAGTGACTTATTTGAAAAATGGCATCTTATGGCTACATCACTGAGCTACTGTATAGTACGACCCATTCTACTGAAAATGACTGTCAATGATGAGTGCATTTTGATTGCAGGATTTTATGCATCTGTTAACAAAGAGGATGGCTGAGTCAGCTGAGCCCACTGATTAAAAAAAGAGTGTCCATATACTTTTGGGCACACAGTGATGCCAGCCTTATGTCCCCTGATTAATGCAGCAGCAGAAAGCTCTAATTATACTGTCTACTGTGATGTCCCTGTGCGACCTACTGTAACACTACCCATACATTCAAAGAATCCCATGTGCAGGCAGCAGCAGTTGAAGGCCTCAGTCCTCATAAGTATGAATGGCTCAGTTTCTATTTGTAAAGTCACACTAACTCTGGAAAAACAGCAGGTTAGATGTTGATGTCAGATGTTGTTCTAGATGTTGATGTCTCTTAGCACTCTCACATTCTCTTCTTCTCCCCCTAACTGCCTCCAGGTAACATCACTTGCGCCCCAAATGAGTTCACGTGCGCCAGCGGCCGCTGCATCTCCCGGAACTTTGTGTGTAACGGTGAGGATGACTGCGGCGACGGCTCTGATGAGGTAGAGTGTGCTCCGTCCTCCTGTGGTCCCAGCGAGTTCCAGTGTGGAAACTCATCGTGCATCCCGGTCAGCTGGGTGTGCGACGATGACGTTGACTGCCAGGTAAGACAGAAACGCAACAAAACGCACATTCACTCACACTAATGTACTGTCACATAATTAAGTGAAATATATAAATTCTGATTATAAGGATTACATTGTTGTACCTACAGAGAACAGAGACAGAAGCAGGAATTTGTCAAAATATTTTTACTTGGCCTGGATATGGTCCTTTCAGATCATAGACATGCCCTTTTATTTCAGTCATGTAATTATTAATCACAGAAGGTTTGATTGGATGGTTGACAGTAACTGCTAATTTCAGGAGCACAGCAAAAAAATGTGGGAGTGAATGTCACTGACGTATAGTGATTCAGTATATTAGACATGGATTGGTGCAATTCAAAGTACTGCAACTCTCCAAATTAAGACGACTTGAGATGTTCTTGTCAATAGACCTGCCCTATGATCAATGTGGACTGATGACAATCTTATTCTTCCACGCATAATCATAACCTTGGAGTGTGCATTTTAAGCAGAACCAGTCCTGGCTATTTAGTGCTCTAAAGTCCTCAATGTAATGACAGTAGCCAGCATAATTGTTTGTTCTTTGTAAAACTGCTTTAAGAGTGGATTTAAAAGAACCCACCAAACCTAAGAAAGCTCACTCCAGTTGAAAATAATGAAGTTCTCAAAGAGGGTGTTTTACTCAATAAGTCAACCTTTGATAGATTATTTGTTTGTGTGTAAGATATTGATATTGCATCACATTTTTGTGGATGTATGCTTGTATATCTATATTAACGGAGAAATGTATATTATATAGAACAGTTTTTAAAAAATATCTAATTGTACCTGTTTTGACTGATATTGCAGTTGTGATATGATTTGTGATATTAGAGGTAATGATAAGTTTTAAATTATTAATCTTATTTTGATTGAAAAACATGTTGGGAATCCCTCCCAAATGTAGAGGTCTTTAAGTCTGTAAAATCTGATTTGTTGGACAGGACATCTTGTTGGACATCTGCTTCATGACATTCATTGATTTTTCTTTTTTTTTTTTTGACACACATTTTGCCTTTAACAAATATTGCACCTCCTGCGATTTGAAAATTGCAGAAAACCATATTGTGATTTCGATAAAATTTTGATTAATTGTTCAACCCTAGCATTATACGTAGAGTAATCAATCTTAAAATAACCACAATGTGTCAACAGAGATCAGTGGAACATAAGCTGAAACTTACTTCACTTGACATGAATGCTGCAGCCACGGTATCCCCCTTTGAAATTTCAGCCCGGACCGGAATAACTGTTTTGTATGTCGGTTTTACATTAATCAGAGTTCAAATTAATAGTGAATTCTCACCAAATGAGTGTCTGCTCATGAGTCGTTAGAAACCATTAATAATCTTTTCAAAGGAGTAGATGTTTATAACTATTAAATTGAGCAAAATGTTAATGGAGTTTGGCTGGCAGTGAGACAGACAGCCACTTAACTCATCATCCAGAGTGTGTTCTTTCAGAGCAGTGGGCTTTTGTTTTAAGGATAACAGGCTTATATTTACTTTGACAGACAACTGACAGTTATAAACAGCTGATCAGCGTATAGTGGAAGACTTGTTTATGCTTGCCGGCCTTCTCTGCTGTGTCTGGGAAAGAGGGTGCGGTGGGAAATTACTTGCTTAAACCATAAATATACTCTTTTTTCCACATGCAATGGCTGCATATTGTTCCTGAAACACAAAAGAAATTTAATTGAAAAGTAAGTTTTTAGAAGGTTGAAAAGATAATTTTCCTGTTCTGGAGCTTCTAGGGTCTTGGCAGCAAAGGGCCTGTCCCCCCTAGTTGTAAGTGTGGCCTCAAAAGACTTCTCCAAGAGGATAGAGTTGTCATGGGTAGTTTTGCTGAAGGTTCAGTTTAAGGTTAAGGCTCAAATTGTGGTCACAGCTAAGGCAGAGCAAACGTGTAATTCATGAAGTTACTTTAAGTTTGGCTCTAAATATCCTCAATCTGCCTGGGGTGTCTAGTGTAGCAGCAGCACAGTTGCTGTATCCAGTCAGTGTGATGAATCAATCAGGCTGTTTTGTGTATGTGTGTGTGACAGCTACTTTCATTGGCTACTGTTCTCCAAACTGTATTTGAAATATGAAACCATAAAAGCTGAAAACACTGGTCAGGAAGACAATAATGCTCAATAGATCCTTACATACCAAAACAACTGAAAGAATGCAATGATTTATAATGTCAAAGACATAGGTTATGACAATTTGTAAAACTGAGGTTAAGTCCTTAAGAAAGATGTTAGTATCTGTCTCTCTCTGGTTGAGAGTTTATCTGCTTGGCAGCACACATGAACCCACAAACCCTCTCCTTCTCATTTTCTAAGTAGATTTAGCCCCGCTATAATGAACTGCCCAGTATGATCTCCCCAGGGCACACGCACACTCACCGGTTCTGCAAGTTCAATTTTCACAACACCCTGTGGATATTGACCTGCCTCATACAAATACACACGGTCAAACACATGCACACACACACAGTGACTTTGACACTCCTAACACGTTTTTCACACCCGGCAGAACAAGTTCCACTGAGTCGGCGATTTGCTGCCTACCTGTTAATTGGCTGTGTGGTTATCACTGTGACGGCCTCGCAAGGAAATAAAAAAAAAAAAGATGCAAACGCTCACACCCACAAATATTTAAACCGCCGCATTCAAAGGGAAGGTCATTGTTATTCCCTTTCTCACACCCAGCCAGTCCTGCGTCAGTGTTAACGGTTATGGGGTTTCACACACGCATTCTCACACTCCATTAATCTGCTCCCACATGAGTCAGTGACTTTCTGAGATGATGAAAGTGTGAGAAACACTTCCTGCTGCTCCTCTTGATCCCATTCTGTCTGATTGCCCAGTTTAAATTCTAATTAAAGTGGAAATCATCTATGAGATCTGAGTGCTAAAAATACATCTGCCATGTAATTTCTGTCCTGCACGTCCCCCTGATCACCTGTCAACCTTTGGGTTGGTCATGGTGCGTCTTTGTTTGGGTCCTCTTTTGATAGCTGATGTCTGTGCAAAACCTGGGAAACTCTGGAAAGCCTATTGTGTTTCAAAGCTCTTGAATAGTCATAATAGACATTTTGATATTTGTCATCCTATAGTCTAAAAAAACACAATTGTCTCAAGCTCTTGAATTAAACCAAAAGCAACATGCCACACACTGCAGCAGAGTAGATCTATTTCCTGGTCAACATGTTGGCTGACTTACCTGTGGTATTCTTGCATGCCTGCAGGTTTCTTGGCTTGTGCACATGCTAGAGAAGAAGTAGCAAATTGCTAGAAGGTTGCATGTGTCTGCAGATTTCCCAGTTTCAGAACTAAAATGATAAGATACTTCCCCAACAGTTTTCATCAGCTACCTTTATATGATACTGTAAATGGACTCCAGTGGTGGCTGATTGCTCTCCAGCTGCTATGTAGTGTGGTAGCTGCAAGGATTTCCAGTGCACTAGTTTCTGTGTTAAGTGTTCTGAGATGAACTGTTGAATTTAAGTTTTGTAAAGCTGTAGGTGGTTTGCATTCCTTGCAAGTCATTCTTGCAGGAGTCTTGTTTCCCAAATGTCTACAAGGGAAAGGGTGAGTAAAATGTTATTCTAAGCAATAGCATGGAAAGTCATTGAAAGATATCAAGCAGCCTGGTATTTTTCTAAGGGGTAGTTGAATGTAGGCTGCCATGTTGCTAAGGTTGAGTACTGAACTCTGTACATTTAATGATACTGACTGAATTATGTCAGTACTACAGAATAGACTTTTTTTTAACAAAAGAATTGACATGTTTATTACTGAAGGAGTAAAGTACAGAAAAAAGCTACCATTGGGTATCTGTACTGTATCGCTTCATATGTGAATGGTACCCAAACCTACATGTCGCACCACTATGTTTCTACAGTAGCCCAGAACGGACAAACACCAGAGAGCGCCTTTTTTGTGAGTTTTGCAGCCACAATAGGTTCCTCTACATGCTTGGAAGGGAGAGTAAGACCAGGTGTTTGTAATCTGCAAGCTCACCTCTAGATGCCACTAAATCCTACACACTGGTCTTAAAACACACCATATAATTTGTACCAAAAAATGTTAGACTTGTTTTGAAAAAGCCCTACTCTAAAGCTGCCCCTTTTTTGTAAGTGAGTCTGCATTTATAATTTGTAGGTTTATGTTCTGTCCCACAAATTTCCAGATCAAAACATCACATGTTTGTTAGTTTATTCTTGTTTTTAATTCTAACTGGTCTTTAAAAGTCTTAAGTTAAATTGCAGGCTCCCTGCCAGGAAATGGCAACAAGAGAGTGCAGATGTCAGTTTGTGAAAGCTTTTAGATTTGCTGCTCGCTTGCTGAGTGTTGGCTAAAACACAGTGGAATAAAACCAGAATTCTCATCTACATGATCATATTATCTTTAAAGTGGCATCAGTTTCCTCATCAAAAGGAGGCAATTATGGGTGTAGTTTTTCAGGCGAGGCATGATTCACTCCTTTCTCTGAAACATCTGCTCTCTGTCCCCTGCAGGACCAATCAGATGAGTCTCCGTCTCGTTGTGGCCGTCACCCGACGCCGCCGGCCAAGTGTTCGTCCAGTGAGATGCAGTGCCGCTCCGGAGAGTGTATTCACAAGAAGTGGAGGTGTGATGGAGACCCTGACTGCAAGGACGGCAGCGATGAAGCTAACTGTCGTATGTACACACCAGCTGTCATTCAACACACCACACTTCAACACATTAAAGTATTTTAACAACATAACCCTGTATACTTTTTCTGTCACCATGGCAGACTGGTTGGAGTTTTTAAACAGTTCTTTATTATAACTGTTAGTATATGTTGATCTCCCTTTTACATAAGAATGCCAAGATAGATGAACAAGTCAGTGATGTATGTGTTTGTCAGATGAGTTTGGGAGTTTTGGGATGTGATTAGGGTTGCAACTAAAGATTATTTTGTTGATGAATCTGTCAGTTATTTTCTTGATTAATCGATTAGTTGTTTGATCGATAGAAAATTAGGATTAGTGTTTCCCAAAGCTGACAGAAGCTGAAACTGAAGAAATTAAGCAGTCGATATTTGGGGGGGAAAAAAACAGCTTGAGCAGTGATCCATTATATGCTGCATTCTCATTCCTTTCATTTCACATTAAGTACTTGATAAATCTTCCTCAATCATCCACTTGTCCACTTGTCCAAATTAATTCATGCAATGATCAGGATACAACCAACAGTGTCATCACAAATCCCTAGAACCCAGGGCATTTTCGAGTTGTTTATATCTGTCTAACGGTCCAACAACCCCAAATATATTCAATTTGCGATAACAGAAACAGAAATGCAGCAAATCTTCATAACTGGCAAGCTGGAACCAAAATATGTTTGTTTTTTTTAATTGATAACTGTGTTTTTGCTGGTAATGTTTTGCTGTGGCAGCCATGATAAAATCCATCTCTGCCACAGCAAAAACATCATAAAAGAAGACGAAACATTCTGTGATCAGTCATCATATTCACACCTTGATACATATGCAGCTGTTGCTACAAAACACATTCATTAACCCTCAAGATCAAGAGAGGTGACCCAGGACCAGATTATCATAGTTAATAAAATCTATTATATAATTCAGAGCTAGAATAAAATCACAAGTTTCACTGTCTGACCCTGATGTCTGTTACTCGGATTCAGCGGACACTTGGGAAATTTCTTCTAAAACACCTCAATGTTTTTGAGTTTTCATCACAAGGACTCTAAAGATGGACTAAAAAATATGCTAATAAACAGAAGAAAAAACAAAGCAAATTCCCTCTCCCACCACAAATACTTCTGTAGTAATGTTACACATATAGCCTGCATCCCAGGAAGAAAGGAGAAAACAGTTATTTTACTTAGCTTACTTATGTATTATTCTGTTACACACTGTTTTGTTGCATTTACTTTCTATATACTTTATATTTCTTTGTATTTAATACTCTGTTCTCATACTCTGTACACACACATGCATGCACACAAAACTTGCCCCCAACAGACCCCTTGTTCCACAGGAAATGCTGGATAAATGACTTGAATGATAAATTGAATGTTAACGTTGATGCCAATTCATTTTCTGCTAATCAGTTATTTGATACTTTGATCCTTTCAGCTCCACTTTCATGTGTAACTCAGGTGTGTGTTTGTGTCTTGGCAGCTGTACGCACCTGTGGACCGGATCAGTTCAAATGTGATGATGGAAACTGTATTCTGGGCAGCAGACAGTGTAACGGCCTCAGAGACTGCAGTGACGGATCAGACGAAGTCAACTGCAAAAACAGTATGTACTGTGTGTGTCTGTGTGTGCGTGCACAGCTTGAGAAATGACTCTTTGATTATCCTCAGGGCAACATCGAATGAAAAAGCATTATTTATCTGTTTTTTGGCTTTTGTGTGTGTTAGCTTTTACATTCCACCTCAGGCTGTCCTGAGGTTTTAGGAGCTGCATGTGTTTGTGTGTGTTGTCAGTGTAGATGCTGTGTGCATGTAAATGGTCTTTACACATTTTGCAGATGTGTTTTACAAAGAAAAAAAAAAGATGAGACTCCACCTCAGGTTGTGCTCAGGTACCAAAGCAGCATTTTTATTCACTGGCATGATGTGTTTAGAGAACAATCAAACAGTGTCACAATCCACTTCAGGCTGTTCTAATTGCGCCATTTTATTTTGTGTGCTCTTTTAGAAGATAAATGTACCAAAGAGAACAAAAATACCCAAACTCCTGGTTTGTTTTTGCTCTAGTAGCATAAAACATGGCTTTGAAAACAGACTTTAAAGAGTGACAAGTTTGACACATTCTCGTTCGCGCTGCTGAAAGAGAGATTGTTGTCACCGTTTGTTTTGAACATGCAGCTGCCTTTTCAGTGACTTCAGGTTTTAATCCAAACTGAAGGCTTATGATCCTTAAAGGAGTGAGAAGAGCTTTCCAGAACTGAATACAGCAATGTTTTTTTAATTACGTCTTATTTTTTTCACACATTCAATCCCGTAGATAGTCTGCTGTCTCACCTCCTAAAGTTCATATGGAGTTGAAAAGTTGTGAAGATTTAATGAGGCTGTCGGCCGTCTTTCGGGGAAGGTAGCAGGTCAGCAGTATTTGCCACATAGAAGTGCTGTACGTCGTCTGAAAGCTGGGAAGCTGAAGAGTAATTTCAGATGCCCAACATTATTATGGGTGCTGTTAAAAATGTCTTTTCCAATATATGTTTAAGGACACCAATATGGAGAAATATTTTAATACACCATTTTTGCATGCAAAAAAACTGCTTGAAGTTAGCATTAATGTAAGTAAAAGTGAGACTTTTGGGTGCCCATAGAACCTTTAAAAATGCTCATATCAGTTTTTCCCTCACCAAAGCTTTGCTTAACTTTGGAGGATTATTTAGCACACCCTCCTGACAAGCTAATATAGATGGTACCAATGGAGGCCTTAGGACATCTATTTTCATATGATAGTAATATCTTCATTCTAAGTTTACCTTTTCAACTCAGCTACCATTAATGTCTGTCATACACTGTAGCAGGTTCAGTTTTAAGAACGGAGCTTGATTGTGAATGTGTTTTAGCTCAGCTTTGTATAAAGACTGAAAGCAGGGGGAAATGGTTCACGTGGCTCTGTACGAAGACAGAACAACTATAAAAGAAATGTATGTTGTAATGTATCCTGATATGCAGTGACGCATTGGTAGCTTTTCATGTAATTGAATTTTCAAATGAAGGTATTGTATGTAAATAATGCAGATTGTTATATATAAGCACATATTGCTTTTGGTGTAAAATTCTTATCTCTCCACAGTGACTCAGTGTAACGGGCCAGAGAAGTTCAAGTGTCGCAGCGGGGAGTGTATCGAGATGACCAAAGTGTGTAACAAGGCCCGAGACTGTCCCGACTGGAGCGACGAACCCATCAAGGAATGCAGTAAGTGAAAGAAAAAAGATTTGATTCTCTAGCCGTTAGGGATGTACACAATTACTCGACTAGTCAATTAAACAGTCGCCACCCTCGCTAGTCACCAGAAATGCGAGTCAGTTAAACTATTTATGAATATTTTATTAATGTGCAACGCAGATAACTGTACCTCTAACATGTTACGCAGCTGCAAGCCATGAGCTGGGGCTGCAGCCCAGGGCAGACAACAGCTTTCCTCGCTAAAGCCCGGATGTAGTTATCAGTAAAGTGGGACAGACAGCTTGTAATACCAGTGTAGTTTGGCAGTATTTTGATCTAGAGAATGAAAATAAGGTTGTTTGTATGCTGTATCAGAATAAAGTGTCTTACAACCTTTTGACCAGAGTGAAGTGTAACCACATTCAGTACAGACCTGCGGACACTGCGAGTAGAGCAGGCTAACGTTAGCCACACTGTTTGGCAGTTAATGTTGCCGCAGATGCTGTGATCCTGCTCAGTCTGTAAAGTTGATGCATTTAGTTGGTTGCTGTTTTATCTGTCCAAACATCATTGAGCTGAAGCCCCAGAATCACAGTGGCAGACAAAACTCATTTGCACATTAGTATTAACTTAAATGTTGACAATCTTTCTGTCAATTCAGCAGAAACAGAATCCATAAAGAGAAACTCTAATTAGTGCAAACTTTACATTTTGGATTTCATGATGGCTGTGCTATTTAGAGGGAGCAGACTGTAGAAGTGAACTGTTTCAAAAATTAAGAATTCTCATCAAGATATGTGCTGGTTGGTGGATCAGATACACGCTGACTCCCAACACTGCTGATTCAAGTATATTGTGTGTATGATGGTGTTTCAGCTGTTACTGAATGAACTACCTGGTTTGCTGCTTCCTGTTTGCAGCAGTATCCCAGTAAACTTTAAAACACATGTATTAATACTTAGACTGTCCACTGTTTAGCTGCTTGTGCTTATCACATCATGTTAATGTTTAGCTAATGTTAGCTAGTGGGTTAGCTGTTAATGTAACAAAATGTGGCAAAAATGTAACCCACATTTGGGCGAGTGGGAGGATCTTGTGCTACTGTTCAGCATGATGATAGAGAGACTGAGTTTATTTTAAATAAGCAAGTCTGAAACTTTCTTTTAATGGACACAACAGCCAGTTCAAAACAGGGCATGCCCAAGTGGCAGTTAATTTTAGAAGGGTTAGAATGTTTGAGCAATTTCTTGACAAACAGTCTGAAGCAATGAGAGTGAGTCACACTGGAGTCTTGTAATAACAGTGAGGTTACCAGGTTCAGTATCATTGTGCCTGGCAGGCCAGTTGGTTGGTTTTCTGAGCACTGTTTCTCTGGAGCTTACATAAATGAAGGATGAAATAACTGAAGTAATGCAGGAAAGCTCGATTATAAGATAAACACATGCAGGTGACACTTCAAAGGATTATTAATATATTGCTGTATATTAGCAACTATGTGTCACAACATATGAGGATTAAGCATGTTTGATTTTTTTATATTCATTTTGTGTGAATATTTGCACCATAGTCTGTGTAAATGTGAATGATCTTGCAATGTGAGTTGTGATCAACGCACGGTGTGTTTGTCTAGTGTAATCTTGCAAATGTCATTTTTTAAGGAGTCTTGTAGCGCTTCCCCAGCAGGCAGCTTTAAATGTCAGCGACATGAAAAAAATGTTTGAACTAGATATTTGAACTTGAGTTCCCAGAATGCTGATTTTGTAGCACATTCAGGGTTCAACGTTTCTTTTCACTTGCCTGGTCGAGCAAGTGAGTCAAAAATCTAGTTGACTAAAGTAAATTAGTTTTATTAATGTAACATTTTATTTATTAACAATTATCAAATACAACAGAGGCTGAAGTTAATTTTCATGTTTAATCTAGGGCTGCAATATCTATAAAATGTCAGAAACCCTAGTTTCCACCCTAGTTTCTCAAAGTCCAAGGTGATATCTTCTGTTGTATTGTTTCAGTCCAAAACCCAAAGATAGTCAATTTAATGTGATAACAACAGCAAGAAACCTTTATATGAGAGGCTAAAAACAGGCATTTTGCTGCTGCTTGGAAAAATTATTGTACCCATTTATCAAAATAGTTTCATACTTCAATTCTTTTTTAACACTCAGGTCAGGCAAGTGAGTCGCCAGATTTAATTACCCAACATAACATTTTCACTCGCCCTGGGCAAGTCTTGTTGTTGAGCCCCGACATTGATGGTTTACACCAAATCAAACCAAAGCAAAGAGGCTCCAACATTTGGATTTCTCTGGACAGGTCACTTAGTCACTGTTCTGGAGACAAATTGCTTTTCACTAAGTTCACATCTTTTCCTGTGAGCAGGAAAGTGTCCATGACTTGACTTCACTCTCTGTTGCACATTGATTTAGGTTGATAAAATGTGGATATTTACATAAACCCCGCCTCGTGCAGCTTGAACATGTCTGCGGTTCACTGTGAGAAAATGAATAGTGCATCTAAATAATTCTCTTTCATGGATCAAAGAACTCGGCCAAAAGTGATTATGCTCTCCACATGCAGAATACTAAACATCTGAATCTGAATTGTACGACAGTTCAGTCAGAAAGAGATTGGCATCTTATGTTGTCTGATCAATTTAATGGATCAAAGAACAAAAATCTGAAAATTATTCCTTTTAATTTTCAGA
>JAJHUR010122267.1:4922-33550 GCA_027495735.1 Lutjanus campechanus | reverse complement strand
TAAAAATACATCTTCCCAGACTTGAAGTAAAATGGCGACCATTAATCTGATAAAGTAATATGGCTTGGGTTAGATTCACTGCTCTATAGTTACTACGCTGAATATGTGGCAGTAAAAGAGTGATTGAAATGCAACATTGAATATGTGAGAGAGGAGGGGCAGTTAAAGGGTGGCTGAGGCCTGCTGTGGTTACGAGCCCTAAGAGAGGACAGGATGGCTGCGTTCCAGGAACCCCCCAAACACACATACACACCATCAGACACAAACATACGCATTCAAATCTGCCTGCGCATAAACCAACACACACATCTATATACAGTACATACACACACCAAAGCATACGCCAATCAGTAAACTCCTGTTTACTGCTTTTCTACCCAGAGGACCACCACTGCCTCTGACCTCCTTCAACTCCACATCTTATATCTCTCCTTTCAGATCTCCATCGCTTCCCCTCTCATATCATCTGTCTCTCCGTTAATATGCTACACACATATTCTGAATACACTACGACCCACTACATGGTTTTAGCCACACATATATGGGACTGATACCAACGGATCCTGGTCACCTGATCCTGTGCTTGCGTAAGCATGCTGGGAAATCCTAAGCCGAGCTGAAGAGGCAGAGGTTGAACTGCACACCAAGCTGACAGGACGGTGCCAGCTTCAGTGATGAGGCCTCTTCCCCACCCTCCCCCCACGATTATTTCCCTGGACCCCATATGGGCATCCTGCCAGTCCAGCCCATCCTCCATCCTCATCACCAACCACATCCACACTGCACTCCCAACCTCAGTACCAGCAGTCTCTGCTGGCATGGTGCTCTACCCACTGCTTGGATACTGGTTATTTTCTTCTTGCAAGGCTGAAATCCTCTCTGGACCTAAGCTGTCTCTTACAACGTGTCGTTTAAATATACATTCTGCCCTTCTTCCTGGCTGACACACTATAGTGCGCTCATGAACAATTAACACCGACATCAACGCCTAGTATCCTCGTGAAAATGTTCTTTCCCAGCAAAATTATCTGGTCACATTGAGTGATGTAATTTCTTTAGTTCCAAAGCCTTTTGTGGAATAAGCAGAAATTAATCTGAGAAGCTATTAAATATTATGGAAAAAAAAATTTTTTCTTGTTTTTTCTTAACAAATGACATCTAATATCAGGTACCTTAAAACAAGCATCATCCCAAACCTTGTGTGAAATTATAGGGATAGTTAGTGTGAACAGAGGAAACAGCTGCTGTCTGCAGCTGCAGCTAAGTCTCATTTTTTATCATTGATTAATCTATTCATTACTTTCTTGATTATTGGTGAGTCAATAAAATGTCAGAAAATTTTGAAAATTCCCAGAGGCCCAGGTGACACACTCAAATTGCTTGTTTTGTCCGACCAACAGTCCAAATCCCAAACACATCTTATTTACAATGATGGAAAACAATAAATGAGAAACGATGAGAACAGCTGCAAATTCTCACATTTAAGAAGTTGCCATTTTTAGGCATTTTTGCTTGTAAAGTGACTCAAATAATTCCTTTATTAGCAAAACATTTTCCAATTGATTTTCTGTTAATCAACTAAATAAATAATTGACTGGTAATTGTTGCAGCTCTACTGCTGTCAACAAAATATAACATGGGAATTCTATAGCTTCTACCATACAATATGTACGTAAAAGACAAAAGACACATTAACAAAGGAAACTAGAACAGCAACAATCAATTGATTGATCAATAGAAAAGAACAAAAGCCAAAATTCTCTGATTCCATCTTCTCAAATATAAATATTTCCTGGTTTCTTTACTTGTCTATGACAATAAATTGATTATCTACGGCTTGACATTTAAGGACATCAACATGGGGTTTGGGAAAGAGTGATCAACATTTTTCATTATTTTCTGACATTTTATTGACCAAACGACTAATTGATTAATCAAGAAAATAATAAGCAGATTAATCGAGAATGAAAATAATTGTTAGTTGCAGCCCTAAAGGAAACATTTCCACCCATACTGTTCATCTGATGTGAATGCTGGGAGGTACGCTATTGAATTGTTTTCCTACATTATAAAACTGAAACAGAAAAACTATAATCTTGTCAAACTTTAAATGAAAAACCCTGGATTTGAGAATATTTGTGTGGAGACAGCAACTTAAACCTGGGTGCTGATCTCTGATTTTCAGGGTTCAGAGTTCCTGATGGGGAGGAGCAGGCCTGGCCTGGCGGTGCCGGTAGCTGTGGCAATGCCGGCTGGGTAGTAAGGGGGGAGACCAGCTGCCCGGGGAGCGCCCATTACGAGATGGAGCCAGAGATAAGTGCTCTCCCAGGCCCCCTTTCACAGGCATAATTAGCACACTTCTTATCTGCTGCTCAATTCACATTCACACCCGCCTGCCATGAATGGAACGTGAAAGAGAGGCAGAAATCGGGGGAACGGGAGAGGTAGAGGGGCAGGACAGAAAGATGGGAGTGAGGTGGAGAAGGCAGGGTGGAAACCTGTTCCCAGACAAACCTTCATTTGAGAAGAGAGAGACATGTGCGAGTTAATACTGCGACCGCCTCGTTCTCCCCCTTTCTCTTTCTCCATCCTTCCAAGGAGTCTTTGAACTCCTTAACAAAAACAGTGGTTTGTGCATCAAACTGCAATTTGGTAAAACAAAGCTATCTGGGGGTATAATCATCCTAATCAGCAAGAAAAAAATAAAGCCTTTGCAGATATTTCTAGATTATTCCGCCCTTGGTGATCTATTTCTCCCCCCATCTTCTTCATCAAGCACAATTGTGGAAATCTTTCCAACTCTGCCTCCGACAGACACATGAAAACCTTTAATAATAACTCCTTAGTGCTACGTTTTTTAAATTACTTTTAATAAAGAGTTAAACTGGTGCTGTGTTTCCAACACACACAAGCTTGTATTGTGTGAGCGCCCTGCTCTCTGGGAGAAGATAACAGGGGCCCCATCGTCTTACTGAGCGGAGCTAATATAAACAGGTTTGTTTGGTGTTGAAACAGTGTCGACTGCTAAACTCCAAACCCACAATAAAGAGGACATGTGTCATTATGTCGATAAATCATCGCTGTGATGCTCCGAGGCAAGTCTGGTTGGGATTGGATGGATTTATACTTCTTTGCCTTTAACTGTATGATGACATGTGAATCTAGTATTAAAGATTTTAGAATCTGTTTAAGCTCTGTATAGACGTGTGTGTGTGTGCGCGCGCGTGTGTGTGAGAGTTTATGTGTGAATATGAAAGAGTTTGCTGGCACTAGATGCTCCTCAGGTGAAGAACTGGCTTATCTGGACACCATCAGGACTCAGGTCTCAAAGCTGAAGGATCTTTACTGTCTTGCTTTTATTTTTCCAAGACATCCATCAGCCATGTGTTTGTATGTGAGTGTGTGTGGACACTTGTGAGTGTTTATGTAGGTTTAGAAATTCAGGTTTGGATTTCTGATCCATCAATACTGCTGTAAGAGCTACTTTACAGAGTGAGATCTTGTGAAATGATTAACAGCATTTAAGCACGATGCTGCTTTTTAAACAATAGCAGGTAAGTGAAATCCTTGTTTTTCACAGATAATAAAACACTGTGTTTATATATGATATTTTTAGCTTCAATGGTGAAAAAAAGAAAGAAAGCTCTTAAAATTTTGTAAGCTTCAACCAAAGTAGTCAGTGAAGGAGGAGACAATAGTGGCAGAAAACACCAAACTATAGCTGATATCTTGGCATCAGTGTTCTAGATATGCAGCAATCCTTTCTCCTTTCATTTTTTGAGAAGTGAGGTGTGTGTCCAGTACCTGGCTCTTGGAGGCGGCCACCTTTGCGAACAGCGCCTGGGACACTTTGGCCCTCTTCATCTCCTGCTGGATCTCATCGTAGATGGTGGAGTTGATGTTCAGGATGCTGCTCTCTGTTTTGCCGTTCCACTCGCTGGGCAGAGGCGAGGGCTTCACCTGGTTGAATGAGCGAAGACAAAGGAAATTACTAAAGTCTTACACAAAATCCTCCACACTTCCCATTTAAAACTCTAATAATTTGTCATACACTGACTCATTTCCCTGTGGGACTGAATTTAGCTCAGCTCAGCTCAGGAGGTGTTGGTTTCATCTGCCTGGTATGTTCTTTGTTCCTCTGGTTGACCTGATGAAGGTCTAAGGACTGAAAGGTTATATCTTTTAATAATGTTTATCGCACATAAAGTGCAGGAGTTCTCACTTCTCTTGCCTATGGATTTTCCTCCTACACACCTGTCTACAAGAAAGTGATGGTGTGCATTAACCTTTACCCTCTATTTTTGATGGAAATGACAAAAATCCAGGGTCACCTGAATGATATGGTAGAAAATAAACTGTGATACTGTGATAATTTTGACAAATATTATTAAAATCATGATGATGTGGAATTTGTTGAGGTCTGTACCAAATAAACATGTTTTCTTACATATGGAGAACAAGATTTGTGAGGCAGGACATCTCTACAACAAGCTTTTGCAATTTGGATATTGCACTTGTGATTTTGATTAATGTGCAGCTCTGAATATTTATCTTAGATTTTTTGACCAAATTATAATAGTGTAAAATAGTGTGGCATTTACTTTTTAAAAAACCCAACATTTTTTACAGTTGAGCTTGTCAAAACGCAAATATTAGTCCTTCACATGTTGCTGCTGTTAATGTTTCCTGCTTCACAAACATGTAAATAGCAAACTGAAATAGCAGTGAATTGCATGTTTGGAGATGATAAGCTCCAGCGTGTGTATCGTCTATGAGAATGTGTGTATTCAAATTGGTGGTGGGGGTGGTGGAGGTGGAAAGGTGAGGTGGGCGGAGTTATTTGCTCACAGGGGAAATGCCCACGGGGATTCGGGGATTCCAGTCCTCGGGCCTTACGCTGTTACAGTCTTCCCTCCGGGGCTGCAGTGCCGGGAACACAACACAACAGTACTTGTTCAGGCCCACAAGAAGAAAAATAAAGGTAATCTGGCTAAATACACACACACACACACACACACACACACACACACACACACACACACACACACACACACACACACACACACACACTGGAGTGTAGATTACACCCACACACAGCTCCAGCGTTACTTTGCTCAAAAACACTTAAATGTGTTGTATGAAATGTTATTATTCTTATGTCAAGCTGGTGATTAAAAAATAAATGCGAGTCAAGTGAAATCAAATCATCTTCATTCAGCAGCTTGTTGCGTCTTGACAAAAATCCTTTGACAAGGTAACAAGTATCCTAATAAAAGCATTACCCAAGAACCATTAGCATATGAATCATTCCATACGAGCCCTTTTGAAAAGAGACATCCACAGGGTTGGGTATGACTACAAGTGCATGGCATTCAAATAAACCATAATAACACCAACAGACACTAACTCATGATACAGTCTCTGCTCAAAAAACATACAGTATATATTAAAATATTGGTCTAGACACCTAATACGAGTTCCTTTATGTGTTAAAAACAATCTCATAATCCTCAAATTTGCGGTGAAACTGGAATGTCACAGCCTTTGATCCTGTCCTCTTTTTTTTCCTTTTTTTTTAACAACAGCTCGACGTGGGCTTGTCAGTCTGAGCGGTAGGTTACCATGTCAAGCTAATTGTTAAGGCTGGGACGTGCACTAACTGGCTTTGGGGGAGTTGAGCCGACCCATCAGCACACGTGAGAGAAACATACCTCTGCATCTGTTTTTATGAGGCCAATAAAAACCCTCCTCTGTCTCTGGCTCAATTGCCACCCTGGCTGATTTATGTGCTTGAATTCACACCGCATTGCTCCATAGGAGAGGCTGGCAGATGGCCAGGTGTATGAGTGTGCAAGTGTGTGTGTGTGTGAGTGTGTGTGTGAGAATTGCCCTGTGTAGGAACAGGTCTACATGATAAATGTCAACGGCTTTAAGTCATACAGGTGAAGTATATTATGCCTTAAGATATTCTATTGATGTGCCAACAATAGTCTGAGGGATGTGTGAAAATAAACACAACAAACAAGAGGCTTTGAGTTTTGAGTCATGTTTGAAACAGTTACACACTGTATGCCATGTAGTAGTCATTGTGTTTATTGTTGCTTTCAAATCTATTTCTGTTTTGTTATGTATGTCTGCAGCTCTGTAAGCTGGTCTCAGATGTGCTAAAAGTAGAGGTGGGAATCTCTTAGCACCACACATTTTGATTTGATTCTGATTCAGAGGGCTACGATGTGATTATAATTATTGCATCGATTAGAAATTATTGATGCATCTGGATCACTCATCAATAAGGATTGCCTGCTTGCCCAGGGCAGGTAAAATGCTAAGACAGGTTAGTAAACCTAACAACTTGGCAAAAAAGAATTAAATGATTAAACTGTTTTGATAATAGATTAATTGTTAAAGTAGGAAGAAAATGCTCAGCTGTTTTCAGCCTCTCAAATTTGAAGATTTCCCGCTTTTCCTTTTTTCCTTTTATCATCATATTAAGCTGAATATCTTTGGGTTTTGATCTGACAAAACAATAAATCACCTTGGACTTTGAAAAACTGGGATGGACATTTTTCACTATTTTATGAGTTCTCGATTAAACATGACTATTTGCACCCAGGATGTAAATAGTCACTTTGGCTATTTACACCTGCACGGAATAGGCAAACCATAATATTCTCCCAAACCTAACCAAGTGTTCCTTTTGCTTAGAACTAACCAAACAATGACTGAAAACTGAAAATTAACACTTACGTTAACTTAAGTTAAAAGTTAACACTACGTAATTTCATACTAAAGTCCTACTCACCCAGGACAGGACTTGCTTAGGACTGCCTAGCCCCATGTTAGCAACGAATTTGTCGCTAGACTATGTTTATTTTCATTCTCGCTGTGTCACTACATAATACTTCTGAAAACAGCATATTTGTAATGATCCATAATTAGTACCCAGGGAATACTGGTTGAATTTCCATCTGCAGTTGCTCACGCGCAGCCATTCTCACCAAAACTCAAGACGTAGCCCACTTTGGAACGTAAACATGTGTATCGCTTCTGTTACAATTTCACCCTGGGTTTTAAAAGTCCAATTAGTGATTTTTCTGCATTATCATATTCATTCTAATTCGTCTGATGGGAATGCTGAAAATCTAAATATTTCCAAATACCCATCTTTGCTTATGAGAAGTTAATAAAAACATGTCCACAAGTCCACCCTCTGACTCTGAATCTCTGTCCTCCATTGACACAGCCTCCGATTGTAAAGATGAGCTGTGAACTGCAAAGTGGTCCTGCTAAAGTTCAGCACCGCTGCTTCAGAATGCAACCCTTTCTTTTTTGGTTTTGTAAAGACAGAAACCGGCAGCATGCTGAGAAGTTTAAGGGGGAGGCTCCATTTTGGACACGGGTGGGCCTGTGCCTGTGTCTGTCTTTCCCCCTCACCTAAATAAAAAGCAGAATCTTCACCGAGGCCAGGACAGAGGAGGCCTTTGTCCGCCCGTCTCACCTCCCAGATGCAGCTGACCGCACTTCAAATGGGCTTAAGTGGTAGAAAAGTTACCACATACCTTTCAAATGAGGGACACTGATTTGCGTTGAGGTAGAAAGTTGTGCTGTGGTTCGCAGTGATTCTGAAACAGGGACTGACTGAGCGGTGTTTGATCTTTCATGGAGCTTGTCATCACTGTCTGAGTGAGCTTTATTTTGAAAATGGGAGGGCTGTTAATGCTGCCTAATGCATGGTAAAAGGTCAAAATTAGCACAAAAAATTATCCATCAAATTGTGCACCATTCTCACCTGTGCGGTGAGGGCGGGGATGATGTAGAGCTCATTTACATGCAGAGAAGATGTAAAGCATGTTCTCTAGCGGTGCACGTTGACAGAACCAACGGGCCTTTATTTATTCCACGTGTTTCCAGACAGGTTGTAGCCAGGGGCGTTTCAAGGATTTGAGGACTGGGTCTAGCCCAGACCTCTGTAGGGGGTCCTGGGGGATTATTTTGGACACTTTTTGATATTTTTTTTGGCACTCTAGCATCTTATTTACATTCAAAGTACAAGTCTTAATCATTTAAAAATTTAATGGGTACCTCAAAAACTGTTCTTTACTTTCCAGACTAATTATGAAGTGTGATTTTAAAAATATTAGTAGTTGTTAGTGATTAGTATTAGTATTGAGTAGAAACAGAATACTTCACAACTGCAATCGTTAAACATTTATTGACTGGAGTTGGAAAACAGTTAAATTATTGGAGTAGCTATTAAAAGGGGTTTTCTTTTATTCATAGACACAATTTTCAGATACAGTCCATGCAGTGTAGTGCTGTACTTTTCACCTCTCAATCATCTAGTGCTGTCTGTCTGTTCTCTCTCTTCATCATCATCTGCTGCTGCCTCTGTCTTTTCTCAACGAACTCTTTGCACAGAGTTTTTAATAGCAAATTGGAGATTTCTACCATTTCAGTCTGTTTTGGAGTCATATTGTAACATAAAGTAAAATTAAGCAATGAGGCAATTTGATTTAATTCCTTCTCTTTTGGAAAAATCCAAAAAGATTGAGCTGTTTTTTCCACATTGAAACCAGCTGCCATTTCTCTTCTACTCTTCCTGCTGAAATACATTTAACATTTTATTTATTTATAACCAAAACATTTGGGGCGTGAGCCCAGACAAAATTACGTTGTGATGCCGTTGGCTGTAGCCCTATACAATGGAGAAGAGTCTCAGCTATGTAACCAAACAGCCTGCTAGGGTGGTGCTTGGATGCATGCTTGCTGTCGTAACATGTAAACAAAGTGTGCTAATGACTGCAGGGCATGAGTGTGTCTGTTTTTGTGCTTGCAAAACACAAAGCATGGACACTTTTTACACTCGCAAAGACTGAATAAGTGACAAAAAGGAAGGACATTTTGTTAGCGCCTTTAAAACCCAGCTGATGTCACTTGGTTGGCTACACGTGTCTGGATTCAGTCCATGACGCCGCCACAAAGACAAACAGTAAATTCCAGCTTCTTAAAAACACCACTCCAACCTGCTCTCACACCTGCATGCCTGTTCTCAACCCTGGCTGCACCTGAATACATTCACACTATACAAACAATACCTTGAAATGGCCAGCTGGACAGGTCACAGGAATATTCACACATATATTTCTTCTATATAATGAATGAATGTTGCATGCTTCTGAACTACGGCTGCAATTTGCACAATATTCTGACTCGGTGCAGACAGTCTTGGTAGTAATACAAATATTTCTCTGACTCAGAGCTGCTCTGAAGGGAGGAATTATCTCATTAACCCTCAACGGGTGGAGCTAACAATAACATTTTCATAGCACAGGTTAGCTGGCTGGCAAACCTGAACACCCAAGTTGTGCATTATAGGATTTTTGCAAAAGTGATTCAGTTAGGCGAGTAAACTGACTGGATTCCTGTTCCCCAGACTTGGATTTGTGGCTGTATAAAGGGTCCTACCACAGCTGATGTGCATCCATCATAAATATGACTATATATCTAAGCTACATGCAGACTGTGAGAAGTGTAATCGGTGGTCTGGTGCTGCTTTGTGTTTTCACCACATTTCCACAACTGATAGCATTTGTCTATAATGGAGAACACTGAACAAATGCTAATGTTTTCCTTTTCAGTAACGCCAGACAAATTTGTATTGAGTGATCTAGAAAAGCATTTCCAGTTCTTCTCCCCATGATTGTTGTTCTCTTTTACAGAGTGAACAAAAGAATGGAAATGTGATTACTTTAGGTGCATAACAGATGCTTAACACTGGGTTACAATGCAGGACACATTCATCTTGTGCTGCAGTGTTGCTACAACCATCGATTGCTCAAACCATAAATTAGATCCCACGCTGGAGGCATCTACAACTGCCTTGATGGAGAGGTATAAATCTGCCTTTGCCCCTTGACTTTAAATCCTAACTCTACTGTGAACAAACCTTTTGCTTATTAAGATTTATTCCAACTTTATGTCTATAGAGCAGCTCTGCCTCTGAGAAATGTTTGTAAAACTAAAACTCTAGTCTACTAATTCGGTCCGACTGACTAATATTAAAGATAATAAGTTATCTGCAACATAAATGCAGGGATTTCACAAGTAAACATGCACAGGGAGGAATCAGATCTGGTACCTGTACAGGTCGGCTGGGTGGAGTGCTGATGAGTGGAGCGGCGCCCATTGCTGAGGCTGCCGTCAGGCTGCGCTCCCTCTCCTCCTGATAGATGCGATCACGCTCAGCCTCCGGCAGCTGCAGGAAGTTCTGCATGGCGCGCAGGTTGACCAGCAGCGACTGGGACGCTGTTTTAGGGTCCTCCTCCTTGCGTAGTATCTCGGACAGCAAGCCCTGCATGATGGGGTGGGAGCAGAGACGGAGAAACCAAAGAGTAAGAAAGGTGGAGAGGAGGTGATAGAGCGGGCAGAGGGAGAAAAGAGAGCAGAACTCCCAGAGGGGGAAACAGTTGGGTGGTGGGGGTCATGATGATAAGCAAGAGGGGAATAATCACGTTAGAGGATTCTGAATAAGACAGTAAAGGACAACCATGAGTGTTAATGGAGACTCTAATGACAATGGAGATGTGGCGCTCTTATACCCACTTAAACTGTAAACTAATTCTACATTTTAGCTTCTCCCTTTAGACCACAGAATTTTTATTACACAGAGTTTCTGTTGAGCCTGAGTCTTCAACAGTGGGTCCGTGACCCCGAGGAGGTCTTCAGAGTTGCAGCACAGGGGGCTCCCAAATTATTGTTTGATCCCCCACACACACACAAATTAAAATACGTGTGAAAATACACGTTGACATGAGTCGAACACGTTATTAGCAATTTATCCCCAGGCTTTGAAGTCAATTTGACATAGTGGCACAAACTTAAACTGTGAAAAAAGCGTCTGTAAGGTGGTTTGAGCATCACAATACCCATGAAATGACTCGTTTTGCTATCAGAATTTGATTCCGCCGGTCCAATAACATCTGGAAAGGAAGTCTCTGCTGTGCTTGCTCTATGGGCTGCACAATGCAGAAGCATATGCAGAAGCTCCAGCACCAAAGCTGGCTTCATGTGCCATTGAGCAGCTCTCACAGGAATGAACAGAGGCCTGCCTCAGACGCTGTATCCAGTTCTCTACAGTACATCCAAAATCCTCACGCAAATATCTGAGCTAGGTAACCTACTAAATAACTGTGCAGCACCTATCCATAATGTCAAACTATCTATTATCGCAACACATCAGCCAATTATTATCCCAAGTGGACATACAGCCACAATAGATCATTTAGTAACTTGAGCAAGAGACTCTGACATACCCTGCACTGCAGAAACCTCGAGTGTAAGTCCAATGGGTGGAGCTAACACAGCTAACATTAGCCATGCTGCAACAGCTGATGACTTGGCAGCTACAGGTAAGTCCAAGCGAGAAAAGACCTGAAAATATTCAATGCAAAATACGTAGCAGGGGGTCCCTGCTCGGTCTCTCGAGCAACTAAGAGATCCATGGCCTGAAAAATGAAAAAAGACCCCAGCTGTAGAGGCAGGCGCGGTATAAGATAGATAATATATCTGTCTATAGAGGCAGGTGGGGTCACAGGCTTTCCTGTGTCCCCTGATTATGACAGTGCCTCCACTTTCCTCAGACTCAGCTTTCTCTGCAGTCAGCAGTCACCCTCTCTTCCATCATTATTGTTGTAAAATCACATTATCAAAATAAACTTCACGTTCTCCCTTCCTCCTACATATCCTCACGACTCTCTACAGAGCTTCAGTCCTGTAGTAAAAAAAAAAATATATAAATTCTGTACTGTCACTTCGTAGCATTTCATTTCTGTTCATTCTTGGGTGACAAAACTACTACACTGAAACTTTTCTGTGGCCTTTAAACCCACAACACGTCTGTTGGTTGCAATTTTGCAGATCTTGGACACATTCTTCGAGCTGTGTGTTGCTTTGGATAAGAGCCGCAGCTACTCGCCTGAAATATGAAAGTCTTGTACGGCGGGCAATCAGTGTATCCTCTGTTTACTTTTCAATAGCGCTCAATTCCGTCATTATGAGACGGCGATGACTCCATTATCAGAGACGTGTGATTGGGCCTTTTCATCAGCTCTTGGCCACACACTGTGCAAACCATCGCTCCGCTTCTCTCACCATCAATAGGTGTGATTTGGTAATAAAACAAGGTGATGGGGAAAATATGCTCATGCTTTAATCTTTATTTATTTTTTTTTGGAGCATGGAAGTCCTCTTGAGCAGAGCTGTAAATACGAGCCCTGTGACGTTTATCTGACTATTTAAACGTACACGGCATGTTTTAAAAAGGTACGTCTGTGGTATCCAGGCAAGTGTGGACAGATACTCAAAAGAAATCTGACTCTGAGTGGCGTTTTTATGGTGAAAGGGGACTGTGTTCAGGGGATAGATTAGTGGCACGTCTCATTCATGTTTGTACCGCATGTCTGCATTCTTTGGTGTGTGCACGCTTATCATTCTTCACCATCAATCCTTTCTGTCTATCTCTTTGGTCAATCAGTTTCCTCTCCAAACAACAAAAAAAAGCTTCAGTTCCTCCCCTCCGCCTCCCTCTGATCCACCTCCTGCATCGACAGCGGCCCCTTCATGTCACCACTCGACACCCCTCCCCCCCTCCTCTGCTTTTATTAACACAGACTCGTGGAAAAAAAACACACACACACACGCCTAATAAATAATCCTCCAAAGGCAAACTCTCCAACGGCACATTGGGCTAATTCCTCATATCAGCCACAGATAAGACTCTTGTTTGTGTGGGAGCTTGCCAGTCTGCGCAAAAAACACCACTGTCTGACACCACCATATACACGCATTCATTTTTTAGGTGGGGGGGTTGCTGTACGATCTAATTCTAATAAATCCTTATCAGTTTCTTCTTTTTTCCCCCTTTTTCAAATAGTGACTTCAAAGCAAATAGAGTCGTAATGAGGTTTGCTTTCACCTCTTTCCACCCCCCTTAATATCTAATACAGACAGTACATCTTAAGACATTATCACTGACTTCTCTATGAGTGTGTGCGTGCATATATATGTGTGTAAGGCCTCTGACTATGAAGTGAAACAACATATTTTGGCAGGAAGAGAACGCACGCCATGACCGAGCCTGGGTCTTTCACATGGCAGGCTGCCAGCTGTCTTGAAGTACAGTAGAGGTGCCGGATTACTGAAGTGAGAATTATGAATGAGATACAAACTGTGGTAATAAACCAATTCAAACACCAGCCCCGTCTCTATATAAAGAGAAATTGTTTTATGACTTCCTTTGTGTGGTGGGTTTCCTTTTTAAACCAGTTGTTGTTGTTGTTGTGAAATCTCAGCGAGGGATACACACTTTAAAGTGTTTTGTGCAGTTTGATTCCAAATTTAAGATGACATTTTTGGATAGACACTTCAGTCACATGCTGTGACTTTAGTGGTGCTGCATGATGTTTCCACCAAAAATCTGCTGATTTCCTGGAACTTCAAGTACCCCTTTTATGGGCACTATTTGTACTCTAAACATTTTATTACCTTGTGAATATGAGTCAGACTGGGGCAAAAAATCAAACATGAAAAATGAAAATAAATGTAATTATACAAAAAATAAATCTTTAATCAACTTTAAATAATTTAGCAAATACTGCATGCTTCCCATGATTATAAACTTCCAACACCAAAGTACATAAAATAATCCTCGTTTATCAGAATTGATCATTACGTATTAGAGCTGTAATGATTAGTTTATCAGGTAGTTGTCCACTATTAAATTAATCACTGACTATTTTTGATACAATTAATAATTTTCAAAGAAAAAAATTCTAAATTCTCTGATTTCAGCTTCCCTTTCTTTATTCCTCTGTGTCAGTGCTTCCCAACTTTTTTGTCTTTGACCCCCAAAAATAAAGCTATTTGACCGTTCAGCACAAGTCTACCTGTTGTGTGTTGACAGCGTGACTTTACCTTCAGATGACCTAATGTTTTATTTGATGGATTTTCACAGGCCTGAGGAGGTGAAAATATCCAGTTTATCCAGTTTTTAATTTAAATTTTAAATTTTTATTAAAAAATAAACAACAGAAATCTTTTTTGTTTTTTTTCTTATCTCTTTAAAGATCTTGTGGCCCCTCACTTTCATCTTGTGGCCTCATGGGTGTTCTCGATCCCCAGGTTGGAAATCACTGCTCTATGTAAGTAAACTGAAAATCTTTGGGTTGTGGACAAAACAAGACTTTTAAGGATGATACCTTTGGTTTTGGGAAGCATCAGCATTCTTCTCCATTTCTGGACCAAACTACTAATCAGTTTATCCAGAAAATGATCAACACATTAATTGATAATGAAAATAATTGTTTCTAGAAATTTGATTGAATTTGGTTCAATCTGAGAATATTCAGTCTCAACCTGCAGCCAAATCAGAACCTCCAGAAGCTTTAGTAATGCCAATAATTTTAGTACTGACAATAATTTAATTTTTTGTTGTTGTTTTAAAGTTTGAGAAGTCCCTGATATTCTATTCCATCTGTCTTTCCTTCTCACCTGGGTTCTGTTGAAGGCCACACGGGCGAAGACAGCCTGTGAGATGCCGGCCCGCTTCAGCTCGTCCCTCACCCACTGGTAAATCTCAGAGGACACCTCTGTGTTTGAAGCCACCTGTGGCTCCAGGGGCTTGTTGTGGGAGCTGCGGCTGACAGGTGGGTGGTTGAGGTACTGCTGCGACAGGGATTGCTGCGCCAGCAGCCGGTTCACTGCATACTGCTGGTTGAGGATCTGTGCCATCACGAGCTGCTGGTTGACCAGCTGGGGGCTGATGGGCGTGGACACCAGGCCCGGGTGGTGCAGGCCAGGGAGCTGGGGCTGTCGGCCGCCAGTCTGACCGCCGTGCGGCGGCGGAGCGTGAGACAGTGGGGGCACCGGCGAGGAAGGAGTCTGCTCTGCTGTGCTGCCGGGGATGGGCTGCTGCTGCTGAGAGAAGCCCAGGTGGTTGTGGTTGTGGTTCGAGCCGGGTGGAGAGAGGTCAGACAAGCCATCCATCTCTGGTGGGGGAGAGGACAGAGACAGAGACATGAAGCAAAGACTGATTAAATCACTGGTATAAAGTAGAGCTGCAACAATTAATCGATTATTAAATCAATCGCCAACTATTTTAAAAATAGATTAATCAGTTAGAGTAAAATTTAAGAAAAAAAGTCTAAATTCTCTTTGAGCTTCTTAAATGTGAATATTTTCTGGTTTCTTTACTCTGTTACTGAATATCTTTGAGTTGTAGACAGAACAAGACATTTGAGGACGTCAACTTGGGTTTTGAGAAAGACTGATTGACATTTTTCTGAAATTTTATAGAAAATAATCGTCAGATTACTCGAAAATGAAAATAATCGTTAGTTGCAGCCGTAATAAAAAAGTCACACCACAGAGAAAATCAGGGGAGGGGAATGTTGGAGTACAACTAAAACTACGAGCACTGGATAATCTGGAAAAAAAAACAGCTCACAACATACTCATAAAATCATGAAAATCAGTTTAATGTCACCATAGCTAGAGCCTCTAATCAGAAGAAATGAAACAGATCTGCTCTGCATCAGATCAAACTTCAGCCTTGAGTGGATCTTAGCCTTTCAGCTAACACTCCTGTTCACTTTCATGACCTACGGGATGGGAAGACATTTCTGCAGCCAAGCACATATACAGAACTAGAAACTCAAACCACGAACAAATGATACAGGAGTTCAGTGTATTTTCCCTCGTCAGTTTCCTCCACAGGCCCCCTCCTGCCTGATTGCAAATGAAACAGCTGATCAGCCAACGACTGGTTAAAAAACAGGAAAAACAGATGGAAAGGCAGATATAAAAGAGCTTCATTGTGTTTGACCTGTATCTCCCACAACCCATGCCTTCGAAATTAAGTTCAGAACGTCTGTGGCCTCATCATGTGAAAAAAGGAGAGACAGTGGAGAGACAGTGGAGTGTGTGTATGTGTACGTACAGGATTAATGTGTGTATCCACAAAAACAGAACCAATGCTGATAAATCTGATTCTCTCTTTACATCCTTAATTCTAAAATAGGGAACACAAGACGGCCAATATGACATTTTGGTGTAAATATACTGTAAATGTAAAGGAAGTGGACGGAGCCAGTGTGTAACTTGAGAAACGGCCTTGTTTGACTGTATTAAAACAGACTTCACTTTAACTGTGAGGCACAAAAAAAAAAAAAAAAATCTATGTGCCATCATTTAATGGCATTTTGGAGATTTTTGCGGCATCTCTTGCTTTGGGAATCTTTAAGTCCATAATGGCTGCTAGGGAATATTTTAAGACAGGTTTAAATTATGTGCTTAGAGGATGAAAACAATGATTTAACATTCAAAGTACTACCCACAGCGAAGTGAATGAGCATTTGGAGCAGCTGAATGTTTTCAGGTTTCCGCCTCTCTTTAAGGAATTCACATATGCTGAGGCTCTTTTGCGTGCCGAGTGAGTGAGTGAGGGGGCAGCGTTGAAGAATTCATACGGATGGCAACATTAACACCTTAGAAGTGTGCTGCGGCCTCCACATCCCACAGAAAGGCGTCGTATGAGATTGTGAAAAGAGTAAATTGCTGTTATGGGGAGGAGGGGAGGGAGGGGAGGGGAGGGGGTCTTCAACAAGCTGAATTTTTCAGCAGATGAAAGATTAAGTGCATGGATGTTTTCCAAAAATACCCACAATAATCGTGTGTTTGAGCTGCCTGTTTCTTAACTGTCAGCAAGCACAAAACACCCGGCCAAGACGGGTCTATTGAGCGTTTGTCGAAAACAAATGATGTGGGGGGAAAAAACAAAACAAAAAAAAATCTTGGTAATAATCACATCTCTTCCCATAATCCCTGGCATTCCCTGGCTCTGATGGTATGGCGTGTCTATTCACTCATATGTGAATGTGTGTGTGTGTGTGTGTGTGTGTGCATATGCTTGCTCGCACAGACTGCTGGGGGGCATGCTCACGACACACAAACACACAGGCACATGGAGGCATTTCCATGCAAATTGAAAAGAGAAGGGGTGACAGAAGAGCATGGCAGGCCCTGGGAGAAAAAGGCTGCCACAGAAGCGGGAGTCCTCGTGTGGAATCCTGCCACAAAAGAGCCCCGGATTAAACACACAATGGGAATGGGATGTGGGCTGAGGGAGGGAGGGAGTGCGTATGTGTGTGTGAGCATGAGAGAGAGAGAGAGACATACAAAGTGACCCAACTCTCTCTCCCGTGTTGGCTTCCCCGCACCAGCGTTGCCACGTCAAAAGAAGCGACGCAACGTTCGCTGGAGGCCGGTAACACCACTTCAGCTGGCGGAGCGTCAGAGCGGCTTTGCCAGTACCTGTGACCAGGTGCTTATTCCCCTTGACTTCAGGCTCAGACTGCTCACTAAACGCGATGCGGTGAAGTAAATGCGGAGTCACATGTGACACCACTCACCAAAAGCACAACAGGACGGCCGTGTACACTCTCTGTCTCCCAGCCTTCAAACTTGGCGTTTAACCATTTGTGGCCACGTACAGGAGACAGCAGCCCGTCATGAATATTGAGGGTGGGGGGTTGTTGCTGCAAGGGGCGTGCGTTGGGCACCTGAAAGCTTGTGTGCCAAGATTTTGAGTCTGAGGTTTGGCTAACATGACACATGGGCGCTGGAGATTGTATGAATGTGTGTAAGCATGTCTTGATGTTATCACTGCTTCTGTGTGCATTGGTGGTTTTGTTCTTATCAGGACTTGATGTTCACAGAAAGAAAAAACTTCAAAATTAACACTTAAGCAGTTTGAAATCAAAAGGAAATTCTGATTCTGATTTTAGCTGAAAAGGGAGTTTTATGTTAAGGGTAATGCCACTTGTGTTATTTTAAAAGTTTGTTCTCCTGGATCTGCATCCCTCTACATGTATTTTGCATATATATGTATTTCATAATTGAAAGTATCAGAAACTGCTTCTAAAATTAAAATTTTGTTAATGTGACTTTGTGGCCTTTCGTCCAGGTCCAACGGGCAACAGCTGAAGTTGTTTCAACGTCCTCCTGGATCCACATTCTTCACATTTATATTGTAATTCTATGAATCAGTAACTCTGTCATCAAATTCTGTATTTAATGTAATTTTGCTGCTCTATACATGTGACATCTATTGCACGTCTGTCCATCCTGTGAGGGGGATCCCTCCTCTGGGCCCTCCCTGAGGTTTCTTCTATTTTTTTCCTGTTAAATGTTTTTTTGGGGGTGATTTTTTACTTACTCTTCCAAGGTTCTACAGGACAGAGGTTGTCACACACCAAACAGATTGTAAAGCTCACTGAGGCAAATTGTAATTTGTGATATTGGGTTATATAAATAAAGTCTGACTTGATTTTGACTTGGTTATAGGTTGAGATGAGGAGGGTGAGGGAAGGATTGGTACCAAATTCCCAAAGTATGAGCTAATTAAGTGAATAAGTCATTTTAATTTAACGTTATTGCTGTTTGGTTTTCAGATTAAGATTAAGATTTTAATTGAGATTCAGTTTAGGCAACACAGTCATTTGAAATTAAGCAGTAAAGTTAGGTATTAAGGAAGGAATGTAGATCCTCACTAGTTAGACAAATCAGCATGTGTATGTCTGTGTTTATGTACTCCCCCCCCCCCCAAATCTATCAAAATCTGTTCACACAGTCACTTTATGGCGATAAAAAATCTGGTCCACAAAATAAAACACTATATTTTGGGGTTAAAGCTTATTTTTTCATGAAGTTTAGGTTTAAGGTTGTGTTAAAGTTAAATTAATGATTGAAGTATGTAGTGGTCATGGTTAAACTTATGGTTAAGTCTCCAAAAGGGCTGCACAATTAATTGAAATATTACCAAAATATGGCCAAGTGCAATATCCCAATTGAAGAAGCTGCAATTTTTACATAAAAGAAAAATGTGTGACAAAACAGCATTATTATGAAGTACTGTAGTGCTGCAGAGATGCCCTGGCCTACAAATCTTGTTCTCCAGATGTAAGAAAACGAGTTTTTTTGGGCCAGAGCACAACAAATGTCACATCATCATGATTTAAAGTTTTATTTCAGTGAAAATAAAAACTGTGATGCAAAAATGATCATTCCTACTCATAATGAAATCGCTATATCTGTCAAAATAATCGCAATACGATTTTTTTTTTCTAACATATCGTGCAGCCTTAGTCTCCAAGGAATTAATTTATGTCCATGCAATGTCTAAACCAAGTGTGTGTTTGTGTGTGTGCCCATGTTGCGACATACCTAGTGCATTGGCACGCGGGCTCTCACGGAGGACACATGTCCCCAGGTAGCCCTCCAGCTGGGAGGGTTGGCGCATGCCTGCACAGTCGGATGGTGGGGCAGGGCACGCACACGCACACACACACAAACACAAACACAGTCACACACACACACACACAGCATACAGTGTAGAGTTGTGAGGAGAGAAACACAAGGTTAAGGCTTTCTACAGTACTTCTCTCCCACTCCAGCTAAGCAGAAATATGACATTTAAAACACCGGCATCACTAAGGCCACACTGGCAGCTGCAGCAGCCACATTTTTTGAAAAATAAAACCACGTAGAAAACAATTATGACAGAAAATGTGTAGGAGTATGCGAGAGAATACACAAGTACAGCAGGTCTGAAGTAAATAATGTTCCCAGCGTATGTTGCCACTTTAACTGAAGAAAAAAAAAAAAAACATCAGATAAGATATGATCACAACACGCTATTTGCATGGAGGCTGTGAAAACATTTTGATATAATATCTCATCTGTCATCACTGCGAGCAGTAGCACACTGGCAAAGAAAAAAGATTGTTCAACAGATTGTTAAAGCTAATATCTCAACATTATACTGCCTTATGAGCCTTGCAACAGAGTGGTGTTCTGCTTAATCAAAAGACATAAAAATATACAGGAATTCTATCTCCCAGCTAGGGTGCTAGTAGTATCATATAACCTCATTTCCTGGCGGGTCAAAGGGGATTTTTTTTTTAAAGATAATATAAAGCATGCGTTGTTAGAGGGTTGATAAGAAAACCTAATTGAATTTCAGACTAGGCGGTGGCTTGGTTGAAGTCATTGCTGCCTTTTGTTCATGGAAAACTAAAGCGTTATAGTGCTCACAAACAAAAAATAAAACAGTCAGAGGCCTCAATTTGGCTCCTGCATTAGTGTTAGTTAAAGCAATAATGGATAAATCAAAGATAACACTGTGCTCAACAGCAAAATAGTGTGGAGTAATCTTGAATTATTAGATAACAAGATAAAAATGTATTTCTGCCTCATGCAACGGCAGGAAGACAAAGAGACGGTTGGTTAGAGAACATATTGTAATGGCGACTGGTGTGTGTATGTGTGTGAATGTGTGTGTGCAAAGAGACAAAAGTGTGAGCGCCATACTTTGCGCCCCTCCGTTTTGCTTACCCATCATATCTTTTGTCTTCTTGAAATGTTTATACCAGCGCCCAAATTCCTGACACTTCGCCGCCGACACATTTGCATAGTAAGTGCTGTTCACAATGGAGGAAATCATACTCTGAAAGAGAGAGATTGATTGAGAGGGAGAGAGAACGAAAGGGAGAGACTTTAGATTCTCATTGTGGAAAATACAGACATAATATTAAAGCTTGTGAAACATGCAGTAACACTGTTGCTTGTCAAAACAAATAAAAGATAGGGACACGGTAAAACCCAGCACTAAAAAAAAGCCAAATGAAAAAGTATCAAGACATGCAGAAATTTTTGGATCTCCTCTTCTAAAAGGTGAAACAAATTAAATCAAACAAGGTTTTTATCTGTTCTTTTTTATCAAATGCCGTTGAGTTTGTCTGAATATTTCTTTTTATTTCAGAGTGGGTAAATTATAAGGTCAACTGAGTTCTGAGTGTGTTGACACCAAGAGCAGGCGGCAGGAAAGATAATATACCTTCAAAAAGGCTTATTGAGTATCAGCATCTGGGGAGTTGGGCGATGTAAACGGATAAACCTCTTTTATATTTCATCTCTTTATTTATACAATCTGTTAAAGACAACAACTTCAAGCAGATCGAGGGCCACACTGAGCATGTCGCTCTCCCATCTCCCCCTTTACAGTCGACTCTTTGCCCTCTCTACATTTACTTCAACCGCCCTCCTTCGCCTCAGAAAAACAAAGAACCGATTTTTTTTTTCCTTCTAGTTTCATTAAAATGAATGTTTTAACACCTTGCCGGCCTCCGGGCGAATAGCGAGGTTGGTGCAGGAGAAATTGTTTTTGATTGTTATAAATATTCAAAAGAACCAAACCATCTGTTTTCAAATTACAGGTATGCCATCTTTATCATTTCTTTATAATATATGCGCTTGGAGGATGGCGGGGGAACCTTCTGGCAGAGCAGCACGGCGATGTGAGCACAATGAACTGGTACAGGATGATTCTGGCTCTCTGGCTCCAGCTTTTCTGCACAAAAGGAGGGTAAAGGATGGCAGCTGTGTTGCAGAAAGGTCGATCTAACCATGAACTCCTGACCTCTCTATTAAAGCTGTACGCACCCAATGTGATGGCCCCACTCCGAAGTCTGAACACATCACGAGCGACCAGAACACACCAAACACAAACGCAGGAAGAGGGGCACAAGTTTCCTTTGTCAAACTGCAGCAGGCAGGGATGTGCTTGAGCATAAACTGAAGCAAAAGCTCATCAGCTTTAAGCAATATTTTAGCTTCATGTGACAGAATGTTACTATTGGATGTTTGCTGCCAATAACACCACACAAAAGTTTATAAAAGCTTGAGTTCTCAAAGACATTGACTGAGCTACATGCCAAGTCTTGGTGCAAAAGTATTAAGGGAATAGTTTGGATTATTTAAGGTGGGGCTTCATGAGCTACTTATCAATAGTCAGTCTATTAGCTACAGTAGATGGCAGTTGGCAAGCCCCAAGTGTAAAGAAGCAGAGAGTGACTGTGGTGCTAAAACATAAACAACTGACAGATCGAGGGAGCGGTAAACCAGCAACTCCCATTCGTGAGGTAAAATTACTGACTTCGCTTATGGAGTTTGGTTGGTTTGAAGTGATCGATATTTGGCGGTTGTCTGTTGCAAAAGCTGAAAAAAATCGAAATATAACGTAAACTGATATTGATTGTCTTAGGTGGACCTATTTTAGGTGGCTAAAATACCTTTTGTTGCAGACCCTGTCCACAGCAGTACATTGCTTCGCTTCCAGGCTGGAACCCTCTCTGCTTCTCCAAACTGGGAGTGTCAACCCCATCTACTGTAGGTACAACCCTATATTAAATACCTTTAACTATCCCTTTAAAATGCAACTGAGAGAAAACAAAAGCAGTTAAATGTTGAGTTCACTAATAGGCGTTGCTGTTTACATCTGAACAAAAGTTACAAAAGACACTCACTCTAACCACTAATCATCACCATGACAGACTCTCACCATGCCTGCTTGTACCAGGTATAGTTGATTGTTGCTGTACATTGTCACGCCTGTTTAGCTGCTTATTTTTTCAAAGTTAAATAAATATAAGCAAGTGAGGGGAGAGTCACGTTGCAGAGTGCAGATGGGTGTGAATTTGTGCCAACCACACTGTGGTGCATCTTGCCATCACGATGAAAAACGGGGAGGTGAAGAGGTCTGCATTTGGACTTGCATGGTATAACAAAGCAGCCTTTTGTAGATGCAGTGAAAAGCCATCATTCAATGAAAAACCCCGATAGAGTTCAGGTTAGGGTTAGGAAGTTAAAATTGCCCTTTTAATGGGTCATACATTTATGCATGAAGCAGATCCTTCTTTTGGATGTACAGTATAAAATGTTGGCTTTGGGAAATAGCAACTGCAAATTCAACCTCCTTTGGCCTTAAAATTATAATTCCTGTCTTCTCCTTATGATGTGCAAAAGCTGGTGTACATCAGAATGAATGGTGTTGTGACAATGTTTAGACAATAAGCAGAATGGCAAACCACACATCCCAGTTTAACCTGGTTCTGGTAGTCAACTCCCAAGCCAAAGATCTATCTGAAAACCATAAATTTAAAGTAAGAAGAATCCTCCTTTAAGTCGGCGGGATAATGAACTCCTCTCCTCCAGCCTGACATGTTTTATTTACAGTATATCTGGGCTAAGGCGGCTCCAGGCAACAAACAAGAGGCCTGCAGAAGACGGTGTGCCTCTCTTCCCATCTTTCTCTCTATCTCTCGCGCTCCCTCTTTCTCCGCCATCTTTGACACAGATGTTCTAATAAACGCTCCTCATTAATCAGCCCTCTCCCTCAATACATCACTCTACCTCTCACAGGGGGCCCTGCGTGTATGTGTGAACGAAACAATACACACACACACACACACACACACACACACACACACACACACACACCTATTCTGTCTCTGCCTCTCCCCGCTGCTCTGTCACACACACACGCATACGCACTAAGTGAAATCAAGCAGATAACCAGAGCCTCTGCTGCCACTGCGGTGCCAGCGGGAGGGCTGTGCTAGGGCTTGTCAACAGGTAGCATGGCTCTGTGTGTGTGTGTGTGCCAGTGTGTATGAGTGCGTGTGTGTGCATGAGCATGTGTGTGTGGACCCTTTAAGTGATAGCCATCTGCAGCACAGAGAGCTTATCAGCAAGACCAGGAAGTGGCACTGGGCTACTATCGGTCCCCAACATCTACTCCACTCCCCATCATGGGAGACAGGAAGAGAGTAGGAGAGTTAGTGTGTGTGCGTGTGTGTGTGAGCGCATGCATGTGTGTTGTTGTGTGTGTTTTTGTGTGTGTGAGAGAGAGAGAGAGAATAGCGGTGCAGCAGGCAGGTACTGTAGGCACCCAGCTGCCAGCGTTAGAGTGTGGTGCACACACTGGCAAATGCAAACACACACAAAGTACAACCCCTGCAGACAAACACACATGGTGCAGTCACACAAATGCACACATGCAGATTAACACACACACACACAATTAAACACACGCACACACACACATTCCAACTTAGCCTGATGTCTTGAATCAGCTGGGGAAAAAGCACATCCCATTTGCAACACTGTGCCTTGTCTCTCGCCAACATCTAACACAGCTCAATTATGGCACAAACCCACCTCAACTGGGATGACCCCCCCTCCCGCCTTCAATCCAACACACACACACACACACACACACACACATATACATACACACACACACACACACACACACTGGCAACCAGGTTGCGCCTATGGCAGCTGAGGTGGTGAAGACCTACAAAGATGGCATTTTGATGACTATTTGCTGCTACGCAACGCAGCAGCTGGTGCATCAGGGGCCGCCCAGTGAGACTGAGCAGGGGGTGGGCAAGAAGAGGTGGTGGCAATGGGAAAGAGTGGGGTGGTGATGGTGGTGGTGGTGGGGGTGTGTCGTTTGTTGCCATAGTTTCTGTGAACATGGGCAAGGGGGTTGCTAAGCTTTGTAGCAACCTGATTAGCTGATTGAGGCAGAATCAGGAGAAGTTTTATTTTTGCTTCTCCAAGCAATAATTGTAAATCTTTAAAGGGACAGTTCACCCCAAAACCAAAAATGCATATTTTCCCTCTTACCAGTCATGATATTCATCTATCTAAATAGTTTTGGTGTAAGTTGCCGAGTTCTGGAGACATCACCCATCAAATCTAATGAGACTAAGAAAGAAATCATGACCCAGTTACTCAAGATAATCCACAGACCTTGTTGTTAGTAGTTTCCTGTAGGAACTATGTTCTTTCTACAGTAGAATCTACTGGAACTACTTTCTTTCTGCTAGAAAGAAAAAAAAAAAAAACACCGCTCCTACATGAAACTTCTCGCAAAAGATCTGTGGATTATTGTGAGTATCCGGGTCATTATTTCTGAAGGGAGACACGAGTATTGAATTTTTTGGCACTTTGAAGGACTGGTGTGTAGGACTTAGTGGCATCTAGTGGTGAGGTCGTAGATTGCAACCAGCTGAATACCGCCTCACCCTCACATTCCACGCTTGTAGGAAAAATCTATGGTGGCTTCAAAACTTGTGAAAAACACAAAAGGCCCTATATAGATCCAGTGTTTGGTTTGTTTTGGGCTACTGTAGAAACATGGCGGTTTAACATGGTGTCCTTTGAGGAAGAGGACCCGTGCCCTTTTGTGATATAAAAGGAAACACAACAATGTATATTTTCGGGTGGTTATACACTGATGAAAACACACTTATGAATATCTTCTTCAATTTCTGCCATATTCTACCAATACACCACCATAAATCTAACACACTGGACCTTTAAGCACCACATGCCGAGTGCCATTTAGTCCCATTGTATTTGAAAGAAGGCAGACATCTCTATGGCCAGTATCTCTAAAACTAATACTAACAATATCTAGCTGGATAAACAGCACCACAGATTAGAGGATAAATATGCATTTTTGATTTGGGGGGTGAACTGTCCCTTTAAACTTGCTCATATGTGCACAGGTTGGGCTCAGTTCCTCTAGCAGAGTGACAATGGGCATGAGTGAATACATTTTCTCTCTCTGAGTTTCCTCGTGCCATTTGTAGGCCAAACACACAAAGCATGACTCCCCGCTACAAAAGAATGAAACTAAATGTTTGACAAGGCCCCAGACAAAAGCAGCATTTCACAAAATAACCCCCCACCGGCCCTCCCCTCCCTGCTCTGCTACCCCTCCTCCCCCTCTCTCTTCAGAGCTCTGTTCAGAGGTGAGCTAATTCTCTTTCACTCACTTGCTGTGCTCCTCTCATCTGTTAACCTCTCTTTTCGGCCCAGGATTACGCAGCAGAATATCAAGGAAACACTAATCCTCAAAAAAGGTGCCAATCTTCTCTTCCCTCCTGCTACGCCCCTTTCCCCTCCCACTCATTTCACTTTTTTTTTTTGGTCAACTTGAAAACCTCGGAGGGCGGGCCGAATGCTTCCTGGCTTCTCACCTTCTCATCAGGCTACATGCAGGCGGTGACATCACTGATCACAGCGCAGGGAGACCATGTCTCGAGGCGACACGAGGACGGCCCTCAAACGTGACAACCAGTCTGCTGAACCAATTGGGTTCAGGAGGAACAAACCACCGCTCTATGGGTGTAGCAGGCCACATTAAACCCCACAGAGTAACAGATGTCTAAGACCATCATGGCAGCCATGTTTGAACAAGGCAGATCCATGTAGATCATCAGGATATGAAAGCTCACACATAGCAAAGCTGCCAGTTTCTCCATAATTTACAGAAAAAATGGATCAGTATTTTGACAGTTGTCTCCTTATAAAAAGATATGGCAATTAAATAATAAATAAAGAAATAAAATAAGGTCTAGGCAAAAATGAATCATTACAAAATACGTTTAAAATAATCATGGCTTAGATTAGGCTCAAAAGCAATCAAAACTAGTGCTGTCAAACGATTAAAATTTTTAATCAGATTAATCATAAGGTTACTGTGGATTAATTTCGATTAATCACGATTAAATATCATTCATTTTTAATCTATATTAATTGCGTTTCATTTTGCATGAGCAAACAGACTCAAGAAAGAAGGGAATATATATGTATAATAAAGGCTAGATGTCTCGTCCTCACTGGCGGCCTTCTTACCACAGTCAGCTGGCTCACCCATAACATTGTGTTGTAGTGGTGCATACTTTTTAAATAACCATAACTTGCTCAATTTTCTACCGATTTTCAAATGGTTTGGTTTGTTATAAATGTCAGAGGTGTAGTAACACTGCACTTATGGATAATTGTTACACTTCCAGTCAAACATCCAGAATTGTAGCCACGTTAATAACGTTTGTAAGAAACAAAACCGTTTGTAAATCCGTCACGATTTCAGCGAGATACGAGTATTTACGTTTGTGCAGATCACTCGCCTTCATTCACATACCACAGACTCCGCCAGAGAGCTTGCCTGGGGTAAGATGGCCACCCGGTGATGCCGTTAGAGACTCCGCCTTAAGACATCTAGCCTTTACTATACCGGATCAACTACCCATTTGTGCATGTGCGGCGGCATGCGCGACGGTAAGTCTACTTGGACAAACTGCCCGAAATGCGTTGCCAGAGACATTTCAGGGACTTTGAGTCATTCTGCGCTGCAGATGCGTTAATTGCGTTAAAATTTTTAATCAGATTAATCATGATGATGGATTAATCCGCGTTAACGCGTTAATTTTGACAGCCCTAATCAAAACATATAGTTTACAAGTGATATCTGTACTCTATGTACAGAGTGTTGGTGCCATGAAAAATATGTTAAGTACAGCTTCCTTAACCTGATGTTTTTTCATGTGAAACAGGATAAGCAGGCGGGACATAAAGTTAGGAGGAGGATAAGACATTAAACATGCAGATGCTGCATTTTTCCTTACTCAATGTAGATCATAAACCCTTAAATATATCATGATTCTTGCTATCGGTTGAGAAATAAATATTATAGTGACATATGATCCAAAGGCCAATGTGGCATCTATGTACATGTGTCTACAGGGAGGAATTTGATTTGAATGTTAAAAAGTGGGCGAATCACCTGATGCACCATGCTGTTGCTTGCTAGCTAGCTGCTGAATCTTTGCTCCTTGCCACTAAAACTTGAGCACTAGGGATGCAAGATGCATATCGGGGCGGATAAACAATCGCCCAATATAGCCTATCACATCCTATAAAAGCCAAAGTGTTATTGTGAAGTTTTTTGATGAATATTAAATCATCCATCTCTTGCTCATCTTACCCTCAGGTGTGCTTAACCTACAGGTTATAAGAGGAAAAAAAAAAGTGAACTTATTTGTTATCTTATCAGCATCGGCCATGAAAGTGTGATCCAACAGGCTTGAAGAGGTATTTTTCATTTCATCTAGACTTAAAGCTTTCTTTTGATTTTACCCGATCACGGGCAGAGTCGGACGCCTCTTCACCGGGCAGCGGGTGGGATGAAGCTGCATTCAAGATGGAAATACGAGACGTGTGCATATATACATCTATGTATGTATATATTTCTTATAGAATATTGTGGATTGCTGTAGATTGAATGGCCAAAACATATGAAAAGTAATTAGAGCTGGGGGACATGGAGATTTGTGCTTTCACAAAATATTAACACCATGCGATTTTTTGCTCAAAATCATCAGTAATGTGAATATAATGACTAAGTGGGTAAAGACAAATAATAGAACAGCTAGATCAGTCTGTAAATTCAGAAAATTACATCACTTTACTGTAATGCTGCTTTTAAAACCAGAATAGGACAACAGTTCCAGTGCCATATGACGGTAATATATATATATGATGATAGTCTCATGTGATAGTGATATTGAGATAATGTTGAGATATTGCCCAGCCCTAGTTTGCAGTAAATGTAAGAACATTTAATGAATTCAGGACAAAATGAGCTATTACAACACAAACAGTCAAGAAAGAAACCGATTCAGTTCAAGATATTTTCGGGACCTTCTTTCATCCTCACTGGAAAGCTAAAACAATCTTCAGTTTAATTTGAGATGAGTGTGTATGTGAAAATAGCAAATGTGTGTCTGCGGAGTGTGTGTGTGTGTGTGTGTGTGTGTGTTAGATCCTCCGAGCTCGCGTGTGCTCTCTTCTGAGCCGTCTTCACATATGGACCGTAA
>JAJHUR010122266.1:6982-20185 GCA_027495735.1 Lutjanus campechanus | reverse complement strand
TAGATTTACAGTCACTTTGAACCTACACAATGGCAAAATCCTTATTACTTGTTGGACTCTGACTTTAAAGGTAGAAATTTATAATATAACTATAACTATTTGTTTTATTTGGTTGATCTATATTTTTATCTTCAGTAGCTGTCACCTGCATTCAGGTTACAGCTGATAAATATCTTTAAAAATCAAATGTAACATACGGTCAGATTCCAAGGGATAGTTCACCCAGAAATAAAAATTCAGTCATTATCCACTCAACCTCATGTCGATTGAAGGTCAGGTTTATTTTTTTAGATCACAAAACACTGCTGGAGTTTCTCAGGTAGGCAGCTTGGCATGTTAGGGCTTTTGGAGTCTTGGATTACACCAGAAAAGCAGTATGGAGGCATTTGTTGTTGTTTTTTTCCTGTGAAACTCCAGCAGTGTTTCGTGGAGTAAAAAACTAAACCCGACCTTCACTTGGCATGAGGGTGAGTAGATAATGACTGAATTTTCATTTTTGGGTGAACTATCCCTTTAAAGAAGTTCACATAGGGTAAATGATGAATACGTGGGCTTTGCTGAGTAAAATATTCTAGATTTAACTTCTTGACTCCTTTCTCCACTCCTGTTTTTAAGATAAATGTCATGGTCCGCATCGGCACACATTAACATTTCTACCTCCACGGGATTAAAATGGAGGCTCTGCCTTTTGTTTACCCGTTGCCATGGTGAATCATAATAGTCATATCTCCACTGATGATGGCTTTCATGCATGCGTTTAGCTCAGAGTTAACATACTCAGAGTTGACTGAACAAATTCTGATCAGCTGTTCTGGAACCAAAAATACAGAGTTTCCTTGGTATCCCCAAATCCTTTGTACACCGGTCAGGTGTTTAGAGGTACATTCAGGCAGACCTTGTCAACTCCAAGTAAATCCGTAAATATTATGAGGCTCTGTTGTGTTACTCAGGTATTTGTGTTTAGATGTCATAAATCACCTACATGAACTGGACTGATGGGGGGAAAAATGGTAACGTCATTCTATGTTCTCTTTAGAAAGCTGGAAATGTTCAACACCATGTTACAGATAGATGGAAGGTAGATGAATCTGGATACTTGAGCCCAGCTAGACTGATACATCATCATGGCTGAACTTCTTGGCCAACTTGCAGTACAGAAAATGCCAAAGATTGGTTTGAAAAAAATTAGTTTAGAAATAGTGTTGTTACATTGTTTGTCCACAAGAAGCACGGAAAGTTTTTTTTTCCAGCTATTTATTTATACTTATGATTGAGGGATCATTTAGGGGCCACCCTCATTTGCAATGACATCGAGTCAGTTGCAGAAACAAGCAACAAAAACTACAACAACACCAAAGAGATACAAATAGAGAAAGGCAGTGCAACAAATACCTACTAAAAACTGTCAAACCTTCCCTTCTATAGAAGAAATTTGATTGCTAAAATAAGCTATATAACTGCATAATTTGCAATAGAGTTATGTAGAAAAGCCCTAAAATTCAGTTGGAGGTTGGGAGGTTTAAGATCAAAATGTTCAAAAAGTATAGGCGTATTGATTTCAAGCAGTCATTCCAAGTTCAGATATAACTCAAGGAACTCAAGGAACATGTAGTTAGAGCCAGTCGGTGGAGCGGGTCTGATAAAGGCCATCTGAGCCCAGCCTTGTCATATAAAATACAATGATATCTACCACATCTGATAATTAATCTCAGTGCACAGAGATAGACAGGGTCCAAAGGCCCGAGAGTTAAATGCTCGATACATATCTCAGTACATATCTCCTTATCAAAACTGGGGGGATATGGGGTATGTCCTTTGAAGAAAGGACCTTGTTTAGTTTCTAATCACAACATGCAAAATAGCCTACTCCTAAAACGTGATTTTGCAGTGAAATGATGAAATCTCTTCACTCCCCTCATGTCTTCGCTGGCTTGATTAGTTGTTTGAGAGCTTCATCAGCCTCAGTCACATCGAGTGCTGCTGCACAAACCACACACGCTCACACAGAGACAGACATACTTTCCTCCTGGACCCCAGGGACATCACCCTATGCAGTGCGGTCCAATAGCGGGACAGGTGGCAGGGCGGCAGGGTTGGCGGTTGGTATCTGGTTGGTCCATCGATCACTGTAAGCCGATGCTTATATGACATTGTTGTTCTGCAGCGGTGCACTTCTGCCAAGCAGCCTCTCTTTTCTTTTTTCATTCCTCACTATCATCATTTTCTCTGTCACTCAATTTGTTTGTTGTCTGCCTCTTCTTTTCTTTACTTTGTTGTCTCCCCCTTTATTATGGCCCGACTGACTTCTGTTCTCTCCTAATATCACTCTTGCCTCTGAAGTCTCCCCTGCAGCATCCTTGCCCTCACTGTACCAATCTGTTCCCTTCTCCCCTGTCTCTCTTTCTCGCACGCACACAGACGCACTCTGACGCACGCACACACTTATCCCTTTAAGTTTTCCCTTTTGTAAGTGCCGTGTCCTCCAGAGCTCTTTGCTCCCTGGGGTGCAGCCGAGCAGTCACCAGGCTGATTATGCTCTATCTTTCAACCTCTCTGCTCTCTTTGTTCCTCTGGACCACACTGCCAGCACCCAGACTAATCCGCTCTTTGTTCAAGGCTCTCTCATTTACTCAGACCAAAATTGCACATTGCATCACAAGAGACTCCGAGCAATGAGTGAAAATACAAAAAAAAAAACTTGACCTCTTTGGCTTGCTTTAGAAATAGTTCCAAATGTACACTTCATAATTTTAAACTGTAGACTTGTGACAGGATATTGTAATACAACCTTTTCTTGGTTGTATTATGCATTCATGTGCAGGACTCTGCTCACTTCTGATTAGATTAAGCTGCTGCAAGTTGCTGAGCCAAGGTTTCCTCCAGGTAGTAATTAGCACTGTTATTTATAATTGTCTTGAGGAAAAGGTGTGCAGGGTGAAGCAGAGCTCTCTTATCCTCTGTGGTCGATGACAAATTGGTTTTCTTCACTTATGTCTTTTGGCTGAGTCTTGTAGTTCTGTTGTTAACCTCTAGGGAGCAGTGCAACCAAACATGGTCTTCAGGCTCCACGCTCTTTGTTAGGCCAAAGCATGTATGGCACTAACAACGATTTACCCTGTACAGTATATTTGTGACCTATGTAATTACATGCACAGAAAAATATGTACAATACTTGATGACATTCAGTCTTTCAGCAGAGTTAACATGCAGTATAAAGGTTTGTAATACACTGCTAATTATACACTTTTTTACTCTCTGCTTCAGACCTTATATTTATGTAATTTCTTGTAACCAACATTTTTGTCTTTGCCTTCTTCTTGATGTTGAGTTGCATGGGCCTAATTTATGGAATAGAACAGGGGTGTTAAACATACGGCCCACGGGACAGAACCGGGCTGCCAACAGTCCAATCTGGACCACTATATGACTTTGCAAAGTGTGAAAACTGCAGAGAAGTCATCAGTTCCAATTTTTCAATAAAAATCTCTGCTCTTCCTCATTTGTCCACTGAGATTTGTGCTGATAATAAGAGTAGCAGACCCTATGCTGGATACCTTATAGATCCCACAAGCTCACGTACAGGCAACGCTGTCAACTGTAAAAAATTGTTCATGCAGGAGCTGCAGTGGCAAATGTCTCTATCAAAAAGGACAAAAATGGACACTGAGCATCTGTGTATTGGTAAGAATCTGGGGAAATGATACGTATCATGATACAGGGGTTATGTTTCAATATATTACAATATATTGAAATACCGCAAGTAAGGTGGTATATTGCAAATTTTTAAGTCTATTACAGTATGCATAAAATCTGAGTCAAAAAAGTTCACTTTTTTTATGCAGTCACTGAAGATAGAAAACATGACTGCTATTTAGGGGTTTAAACAACACAAAATGAACCACTGCTATGAAACTTGCCACCCAAGGTGACATTCTCAAATGTCTTATTTTGTCCACAACCTGAAGATATTCAGTATACTGTCATAGAGGAATGAAGAAACCAGAATATATTCACATTCTTTCTGCAGAACAAAGCTTTATCCCTTGCTTGTATTGTAAAATATATATCTTGCCTTTGAAAATCAAAGTCAGAATATATTAATGTAAAAGTGGCTTTAACAGTTTGCCATTTTTTAGTTCACTTTTGCGTTGCGTAAAAACCTCCCTTTTGCATGATACCTGCGTGTGTGCTATGACTTTTGTGCGTGTGTTTAAGTGTACGTATACTGGCAATAGACAAAGATGGCTTGTTTTCATAATCAGCTAATGAGTTGCTCTGTTACTAGCTTACTGCAACTCAGCTTGTTGTCATCAGAGGTAAGAAAATAAAGTATTTGTCATTTGTCTGTACTACTATTTGTCAGTTGCAGTTACTTGGGTAGAACAGAATTTTGCATGCATCACAATATCATGATAGTGTTTTTTGAGAGTGGATACACAAAACATACTACCATTATACTCAAGAGTATTTATATTTTCTTACATTCCTAACACAGAATTGTCAAGTTCCTTTTTATCCATGTGTAATGACAGTAGACTGAAAGTTGAAATTGTGCTTATTTTTTCAAGACATCACATGTTTGTAAACATTTTCAGAATGTACTTCTTTACACTAAAAAAGGGGAAAATTTAGAGTTGTTGTTTACAGGTTGTAATGCAGTGGTTTTACTGGTCCGGCCCACTTAAGATCAAATTGGGCTGTATGTGGCCCATGAACTAAAATGAGTTTGACACCCCTGGAATAGAGGAATAGAGGAATCAATGTACAACTTAATAATATTACTTGCCAAACTTCATGAATAATTTATACAAGCAAAATATTTGTCACTGTGGCCACTGAATTCCACTAATCAGAAATGATTAAAGATCCCCTAGCTTGCAAATATTAATTCACAGGCCTTCTTTGAAAATGAGTTATGGAATGGTCTTGTTATTACACCTCTCATTTGTATTCCAGGAACTGGTTGCACATGGTGACTGTGCTCTCTCTAGGAGATCTCTAGGAGATTCTATTTAAATAAACATTTCACTGATGTCGTCAGGGCCCATCTGCCTCTGGATCAAACTCATACTTTGAGTCTGACCGAAAGGCCTGTCAATGCAAATACTTACATTGATATTCTGCAACTGTCAATCAGAGGAGGCGAGAGATATACAATAACAGGACAGTTTTTTTTAAGCTGAATTAATCAGAAGCTTAGCACGTTATATGATTATCTAAGTTTCATTCCCACATCAACAGGCAGGTCAAAAGGTTGCAAACTCTGATAATCAGACTCCATCTTAATAACCATAATCTCCCTCGTAAATGAAAATCTACCTCTTGTGTCATCCAGTGGGCTGGTTTTCTGGCTCGCTTTCTGAACGCTACATCTGAGCAAACAGTAAGCTAATCTGATGCAAAGAAAAAGTACTGTAAGAACTTTATGCAACAGAGTTGACTGTAGGTTATGCTTTTTTAATCTGTTGCTATACTGTATATACTGTATGTCTATTTTTAGGTGAACAAATTCTGACTTTGATTTTTAGATGGAAAATATATATTTTACAATAAATCACAGCATTAACAAATCAAGATATAGAGCTTTGTTGTGTAGAGAACATTATATTAAATTTTGACAATGTATTCTGTAGTAATTTTGTCTGTGTTCTCCCAAACATTGTATGCCATAACTGTTGGTTAAATAGTCTATTTACAGGTGAATCCACTGTAGTTTGGATGGGCGGTGAAGTCCTTAACCTGAACTATATTTCTGTGTTCTCAGATGTTCCTGTCAGGAATGGATTGCAAAGCATTTACAATTTCTGCTTTTATTCTTTGCAGGTGCCACATAGCATGTTAAGAGACAGTACGTCACAATAATACAGGGTGTCCATAAAGTCTCTTTACAATTTAACAAATTTATTACAAAAGCAAATGAATAGCCAAATCTGTGGAAATTATTACAAAATGAAAAGTAGATATTGATGTTTTTTGCCTCATTTAATACACATCTATATGGGCACGAAGCACATCAAGACGGTACTCGATTTCTTGCCATGTTCGCTGTAGCATAGCCTCATCAATGGTGGCAATGGCATCAGTGATCTTTTGCACAAATTGACGGACGCGACGGTGGATGTCTTCCATACTTAATCCTGTAGTTTCGCTGAGTCTGCGTATCCGATTTTGTTTCAATAAACCACAACACACATTGTGCCTTTTCTTGAGGAGTAGCCATTTTTTAGGGGTTTATTTAACAGAACCTATTTTCAACAGGGTACCTGAAATACACAAATGCAATGTGATTAAAATCTTTGATAACCACTGAGTACATAGAACAAATCTGATTAACATATCTCATCAGTTGCTTTTGTAATAATTTTTTTAAAATTGTAAAGAGACTTTGTGGACACCCTGTATATTTAATTCTGTTTATATTCTGTGTTTGACAGCTTAACCTGATGCTGTCTGATCTGTTTGCTGCTACTGTAACACTCCCCATCGACTGTGCTATTGGCAATTCTTACTCGTAGAGCTCATATGAGTCATTGTGGAGTGACTGGACAGCATGTTTCTATCCCAAATCCAATCCCGAAATCTCAGAACCTGGCAAAATTATTACTGAGTCACTTGATCTCCACAGATATAACATGGCAAAATCTTGTTTAAGGGCCAATACAAACCTGATGTACCGACTTTATGTCTTTGTATATCCAGGTGCCTGAGCCAGATGGAGGAAGATGGCCTGTCTTTGGACAGTTTGTTCAGTCAGTGTGTGTTCCGGCAAGATGAGAGAGACATGGTGCTAAAGGCCGTGCGCATCGTCAAACCTGACTACCAGCCCAACCTCAACGCAACCACAAACCAGTATTCCTCAGCGCTGGTGCAGGACTTCTACAAACAGGTATAACAGGATAGCTTTGACCTTGTAACATACAGTATAGGTTAAAATATCTAAAACTATTCAATAATTTTATTAAAATCCTTTCAATAGGATTTTGTCATAATCATTTTCAGTTTATGTCTGTTGTATGTCTAAATGGATCATATTAATTCAGCAGCCACTGCAAGGGGGCTTAGATTAAGATTCAGAGATGTATGGGCTTTGGCATCGTTATTTTAAAGAATATTTTAGTGTATTGTCCCAGTTGTACTGTAGATTTATGCTTTATCATGATGCCTACTTGCTAAATGACTGGTCTGTCTTGGGCTAAAACAAAATAAAATCATTATATTTATCATCAGAATCACCATAACCAATAATATGTCCATCTACATGGTGGCTGTTGGTCTTTGTGCTTCAAGAGATCTTAAAGTAAATCCAGCTGATATAATGATGACCACTACATGCAAATCTTGGCAGATGTTATATTTCTTATTTTAAAAATAAGAGATGTAGAATAGGTATCTTTGTCATGACATGAATTTCATAAAGAATGGAATTTCTATTTAAAAGCAAAGCTAAAAAGCACTATAGAAATGAATTGAAGACATTTGTTTAGGCACTGCACTGGGCTTTATATTTGATAGTGATATCTTTGTCAATAAATACAGATAAGAGTTATTTTTTTCAAGGCTGAGCCTTGTGTATGTTTTGAGACTCAAAGCACCAGAGAGCTGGGAAAGCTGTCAGAAGGCTCCAGCGCGACTACGAAAGATTTGATTGTCACCCCTTCACAGCCAGACAGGCACTGGCCTATTTATAGTGAGCCAACTCTGCTTTCTAATGGGTCCTCCGCTTTCCTTGCCTCTCCTCCTCTCACCTCTCCTCCCTTTTTCCCACCTCCCTTCCCCTCCTGATTCTCACATGATTCATTAACAGCTTTTTGTTCAATTGCAGTATTTTTAGCCTCAATGCTTGCACCACATTCACTTTGGTCTTCAGCTGAGTGACATATTTTTGGTCTACTTTACCTCATTGTTGGCCCACGTGTGTGATGGCAACAGTCAGCAGGTTATGTATTTTTATCTTAAGAGTGTATGTAAAACTTTGTGTGTGAAATGTGAAACAGGTCAAATGTGACCTGCTCCATTACTGTTGCCTTTGATTGCATTTGTAAGGCTAGATGGAGAGAGAGGTAGAGGGAGGGGTGTAACTTAAGAGGAAAATTAAATTTGAAACAACATAGTGTTCTTGCTAATCGTAAGAGTATGTGTATTCCAATTTGTGGAGTGACTTTGTGGAATGGTCTTGATGCAAAACTCTACTAGGGTTAAAATTATCAGATGATTTAACATGTATAAAACTTTTTGAGAGGTTCAGGGTTGAGGAAGGGGCCATGTTTGTCTTAAGAATGTGATGCTCACTGATGATCGATGTTGTGTTGTTTTTTTGTTTTGTTTTCTGTCTGTTCTAGATGTATGAAGGGCATGAAAGAGGTAATTATTTAATGGATGCAATATTCATGATGAACATTATATTCATTGATTAAAGATAAGGAGTATAGGACCAAGCAGCAACCTCCAGGGCTGAAAAATGAAGCCACTGTGGAAATGCCCAGAACAGGAGTTCCTTGAATGCCCACTTGAGGCTGAATCTAAAGATGACTCAGTGCCTTTCAGACCCATATTAATAGACCCAATTTACAGTGTTTACAGCCTGGTACAGAAACAATTTTCGTATAACTCAATAAATGACATTAAGGCTTAAAGTTATGCATAATTAAGGATGCGGTCGCTCCGAGTGACAGGTGGGGGCTGTCACCAACAGCTAGACGCTAGGTAACAGCTTCATTCGGCTGCCTCAGCTCCAGCCATGCTCCACCTCTTTGCCCATTTTCGGAGTAGCTGGGAGTTAGCTGAGTCAGGCACTGCCAAGATGGTGACGGCTGGAGCCACCACACTGAGAGTTTCACAGTGGCTTTTCAAGGTGATGCCACAGAAACTTCGTCCATGTTTTGTTGCAGTCTATAGATAGGGCCGGATTTAGCTTCTTCCTACACCTTTTCAAACTTTCAATCCTTATTTATGTTATTATTGAGAATTTGTTTTATTTTATTGCTTATTTAGCAGGGAACTAAAAGCTAATTCTTATCTGTAGTCCCTGTGTGAAGGCCACCACTAAAACACAGGTTACAGAGATAAAAAATTAGTTATAGTAAACCTTTTTGTTGAATAACAGACTACAAAACACCATATAAAAAACTAAGGAACAAAACAACCGCCCCAACACAAACCTATATGATTACTGTTTGTTATATTGGCTCATTTTAGACATATTTGTTACACAGAAATTGATCTATCCTGTTGAATTCTATTCTAAGGTTGACAAACTTGTCAGTTGGTTATGTGACTATGACTATGACTTCTTGGCAGGTTTATTTAATGACTGAAAGGCTGTCCAAATAACTGGTCCTCTAGATAACAGAGGAGCAGACTGGATGCTCTCTGGAGAATTTTGAATCAGTGTTAGCAGCAGACACACAATCTAATTAGAATATTGTTTGTTGGTGTGAGATGGAATTTTGATTAAGTTGATGCTCGTACAAAATGCAGTTTGATCTAGTTTCAACTTGTCATCAGAGATTTTATGGTATTCTATCATTTGATTATTTTTCTCATCTGGTAACTGGCCCATATGTGTGTCCCTTTCATCAAAACATTTAATTTTGCTTTTCTCGCTCGCAGCACTAAAAGTAGTTTGTATGCTCCCCAGTCTCTTGATCAAATCTTGTTAATCAAGCCTGTGAATGCTCTGTGTAGGCTTGACACAGTAGGGGCAAGAACGAACAACATTATTATTAGTTTGGAAATTTGAATTCATTCAGTTTTACGACGTATTCAAATAAAATCACGCAGCTGTACTTCAACAGTATTGCAGCACAGTCCTCTCTGTCAAGCTTTTTAATTTTCTTTACACCAGAAGTTGCAACTTTGTTCTGTCGAAACTATCGTGCCAGCTCATTTTTCACCAGCTATCTATTGATTTCATCCTGGTCTACTGATAATGAGGTGTTCGCCTCTTTGCTCATATATTGTTCTGAAGTTGTAATATTGTACAAAAGCTGTCTGCAGAGCAATTTATGTGTCACAGTACTTTAAGCTTTGCTCAGGCTGCTGTCCATGCTACATCTCTCTGAGGCCTGATTTACAGTCTATCTTGTCAGTTCTCTATGAGCTAATAAATGTTGTTACTGCTGTGCTACATTCACTCATGCTTACAGCCTCTCTACGATGTGTACAGATAATATCCTGTGCTCTTATTGCCTTGGCAAGGTCACTGTCTCTTTAAACAGTAATTGACTTTTAAAACACACTCTTGGACTATTTCTTTTAGCAAGAAATATGGCAATTCCTGACAGAAAGCCTTAGTGGATGTAAGGAGCAGCTTATTAAGGGGTCCCTGCAAGGCATTTTTATTGTGGAAGCCCACACATATACACTCTGTGATTCAGTTCACACTATTATTTCTCATCAATACTGGTTTTAGTAGACCCCTTTGTTTGCTGGATTTGTTTCAGGTTAGATATTCATCAGTATTTATAAGTACCAGGGTTGTAACCAACAATCATCTAAATCCAAACATCACCAATCAAGCTGCGTGTCTGCTAATCTGGTGATTTTCAAACTACGCTCCAAGGACCACCAGGGGTCCTTGTGTGGGTTGTAGGGGGTCTGCAGCAAAAGGAGGAATAGAATATTTTAACTTTTGTCACATTTTGTTGGAAAGTGGAACAATAAGGAAAAAAATAAGTGTGGCCATTTTGATTGATTCTAATTTATAGAATCCTAGTTTGCTCAAACCTAAAAAAATACTCAGAGGGGATTCCTTAAAGATCATGTAAAAGAAAAAGGTAGGCTTTTCTTTGAAACCCATTATATATGTTAGAAAATAGTTACTGAAAATGTGAGAACACTGAGAACTATGTAGTACTGAATTGTGGAGTTGGACTGTTAAACTATTGTTCACAATTTATGTGTTCAGGAGATTTTGACCAGAACTGAAACATGGTTTGGTAACATGCTAGCACCATTATCTCCCAAACACAATATACGCACCACGAATGACACCTCCCCTTCCTTTTACTCTCTCTAATGGTCAGTTATGAACATATCTTAAGGGACTCTTTCAGTCCAAATCAGCCCTGCACTTCACTTCAGCAAGGCGTTTCTGTGGTGTGACAAACTCAGAACACACATTTATTGTTGCTTTACATGATCTTGAAGACAGAATCCTCCCAAATTTGGAGTCTGTGCTCTAATGTGCATCTGAGGGGGTCTTTAACATGACAAAGTTTGAGAACCCTTGTGCAAACCCTCTATTTAATGTTCAGTTGAATTCTGAGAACTGAGAATAATGAACTCTTTGTTTGCTCTCTAGCAATACTGTGCCAAATCTTGTGAGATTGAAACTCTGTTTAACACTCTCTTGGCAGCAGACTGAGATGGATTTATGATTTGGCCTTTGCTCACTGGCCTGGAAAGGCTCTCTTTACTTCTTGCCCTAAATTGATCCTCTCTGGCAAAGCACATCCCCAAGTTGTGTACCAATTTCAAGCAATCAAATGCTTAAATTTAGGTAGGTTAGAGGGCCTTAAAATTAAGGCCAGTTTCTTGAGAGGTTAATCACAGGGCAAGAAAGTCCCTTAAAGTCATACAGTCATTATTTCTCTGTTTCTGTCTGTCTCTGTCCTTATTGTAGAGGGCAGAACACCAATACCCCAAACTGGACTTCACTCAGGAGGAGCTTCAGGAGCGTTTCAAACGTCAGCTCAGCATGGAACAGGCCTGCACCGTCACTATTGACTCTGTGGAGGCTGCCAAGCCCGTCACTAAAAACATGGCCAAAATGGTAAACAAACCCACCTGTTGCCTCTCTTCATTTTCGTCACACTCGCAATACACCAGACTGCTGGAAATATCAAAATGTTTATATGTCTGTGATGCTGAGGATCCACAAATACTTTCAAAAATGGGTGTGCTATGAAAAAGAGTTTTTAATAAAAGGTCTTAAAAATCTATACCAATTCAAAAAATACCAAAGGTACAATATATAGTCTTTCTAAACATCATTATATTATTGTCAGATTAGTTGTGTAAATCCTGTTGTTTTGTGTTTTGTATTGTTCAAATGCAAAAAAATCCTGCTGATTTCCTGCAAAATCCAACGTACTGGGTCACGTAAGATACAGACTGTAGAGCGTGCGCATTTGTTTTGGCAGTAGTGTGGTTTGTTTGGAGTAATTATACTAATATAACCATTTATATAGTGATGATGTATTGAGATTTAGAATACTTTGTCTATCTAGAAGTACCCATTGTGTCCTGTGAGTAAAGTTTCTCTGATATAAACTTTAAATGATATGCATTTAGGCCTGACAGGTTAGAGGGAGAAACATCATATTCCTGTGGTGTGCCTTCTTTCCAACTCTGGCATTTACAGTCCAGCCTGGCTCGTCTGGCTCTGCAGATGGGCTACGTGGGAAGCGAGCAGGCTGAGAGTCCCTGGTGGTCAGGAAGCATTTACAGACAGGCAGGGCAGAATAATAATGTATTGTAATGGAGGCCTCTGGAGAGAACGCAGAGTCACCTCTCCATCTACAATCCAGACTGTCTCTCTGCTTCAGTCTGGGTAAAACTCTTCAACTGAAGAGTGAACATTTACACATACACACACAGTCAAGCACAGCACACATGTATAGCCACAATACTTCGACAAGCACACGTGCATACAAGAACAAAAGTGCTTACCCATCTACTGATTCTGTTTTCCCACCATTCAGTTAATCATTTCATGAAATTATAGTGCACAAAAAAAGTAAAGTCATAACTGCTTGCTCTGACTGCAGGCTTGAATGACAGGTTTTCTTCCACATTCAAAATACATTAGATCAACATATTTGCCATGGCTGTCATGAAACAGGGGGGTTATTAAGACTGTTGTATATTTACCAAAGAATATGGTCCATGCTTGTGATAATAGACAACATCACACTTAAGAGTTGTTGCATGTTTATGATATTAATATAATTATTTAAATCTATATTTTCGAGGCATGAATTGAGGCATCTCTTTAATGCTAATGGAAAAAATGGTAATTATTCTCAATGTGTCGGGACAACCAGTCTCATTGTTAAAAACACAGGAATAAATGACTTCCAACTTAACAAAAACAAACACTCGCAGACTAATCAACATGATACATGCGATGTACTGACAACATTTTGAGTTGGTAAAGCATCCTGAGCAAAATAATGAAAAAATAAAAAGGTATGGGGGGGG
>JAJHUR010122263.1:0-27095 GCA_027495735.1 Lutjanus campechanus | reverse complement strand
TTTTTTTTTTTTTTTTAATGTTACATTTTGTGGTTATAATGGTGGAAACGCACACTTTTGTCCACAGGGGCCTCCAAAACCAACATAATATGAAAGTTCCTTTTAGTAGCTTTAATCAAATTAAAATGTCTAATTTAATCAGACAAGACTGGATCAAATCAAAATGTGGGCATAATTAATCAAATTAGGTAACACAAATCAACACAAAACATAAGACAGCCCTAAAATGAACTGATCAAATTTTTTAAATCTGGTGCATATCCATACTTTTTGAGGAGGGATCAGTCATGTAGTCATGAATAATCTCGTTTGTTTAATTTATTTATTCATTTATTTTACCTTTATTTAACCACAAAAGTCAAGTGAAAACCAACTCTCATTTACAATGACAACCTGGCCAAGTGGCAGCTACAGGAGGCAAGGTGGTGTTATAGATTGTGTCTTGTATTGTTGTCTGTATTTTCTTGTTTGGCTCTGAGTTTTGTGTTTTTAATGCACCTATTAATTTTTCACTGTCTCTTGTGTATTTGTTGCTGAGCTTTATGTATTTTAAAGTCCCAGCTAGGGATGGGCATCGCAAATTAGCCTATGTTTTTATGCTACACACTCCAGTCCCTGTACAAATAATCATTAAGTAAATAAATAAATACTCTTTTTGTATGTGATGTAACATAAGTTTGCTAATTTAAGGCAGATGGTTAGTAGTGTTAGAACATCTTTACTTATTTTTTAAAATTTTGTTATAGACCCTCTCGTGAGTCCGAAATAAAGTTTGAATTGAACTGAATTGCAATGTGTGTGCATTTAAAGTACAGTGTGCATGTGCTTCTCCCCGAGAGCAGACATACCTCATCACTTTCACTGCCAATAAAGTCATCTTCCGGCTGGGCCTCATATCGCCTCCCACTTTTGCTCTGAACCTGATCATTTTCCATCTCCATCTTCTCCTGGTCACCCTGGCCTTGCCCTCGTTTGGGTGAGTGTGGCTGGGATAAGAAAGTGAACACCTCCTCTTGCAGAGTGAGCTGGGGCTCGGACCCCTCATTACTCTCCCAGCTGCTACAGACCTGTAGGTCATGAGACAAACCTGGACAGATCGAGCCGGAGAGAGGCTCTGCAGTTATGGGGGCAGCTCCTGAACTTTCCATGGCAGGACTGCAGCTACACTCATCTAAAATACAAGATTACAAAACAAAACAAAAACAAGCTTTAACTTAAGCAGGAGTAAATTCTCTCTTAGAAACATCAATTGTTGCACATGAATATTGATGAGATAAAGAATTTAGGGCTTTGAATGTACAAATTGTATAATACATGGATAAGTCTTTCAGATACACATGGAGGACTTAACCACAAAGACTGAGTAGAGAATAATGATTAGAATCGAATTACAGTGAGTAATACATCCTTTTTAAATTTTTTCATCATGTTGCTAATGTCATTCAAGTTCATTTGATTACACGCACATAAAAACGTATAATAACAATATGCAAAATTGTAATGAATTCCACTGCTTGCCAAACGTGAACATTAATTTCTTCTGCACTGACATTTTTGTAGCTTTTCTTAATAGCTCTGCTATGCTAATACCTTAATGAGACTGTAACAATATAAACAACATAATCAGTAGCACACCAGTTTACTGCAAAATTGTCACTCATGAAATGACAGCTCTGTATAAACATCCTTACAAATCAGGCTGGCTTAGACACCTGTTTTCCAAACAAATATTGCTTCCATCCTGCTTTAGTTATTTGGCTTTCTGCTTTTGTTTAGGTAGAAAGAGAAAATCTTAGAGCAGAGTAACAGTACCTGACAATATGTACCTAAACATAAGTACACCCAGGTTTGGGGAGTAACAGATTGCATGTGACAAAGTTACACAATTATGAAGAAAAAAGGTAACTATATTCCATTATAGTTAAAACAGACATAATCAGACTACAAATATATTCATTAAAAATAGGGTTATGAGCAGGATACAATTTTAAAATGCATTTTAAAATAAAGAACAATACTAGTCCCAGTATCCCAATACTACAATGTGCAGTGTGCAAACATTACAATATATCACAAGTCTCACAAAACCACTCCTATAGCTATAGCTAATCATAGAGTTTCCAAATCATTAAAATGGCTTCCAGTGAAAAAATATTCTCACTGGGTGCAAATCTCACCATTACTTTGTCTTTAAATCAGAAAAGGGGAGAAATATCACAGTACAGTGCAGGTTCTGCCTTCCAGCTGTGAAAATGCTTTCACCATCCACAGGCTCAATGTCTTATTTAAAGAAACATTTACAGGTAAGACCAACCACTGATGTTAATTATGCAGAAATCCAGTTAGCTGGCTAACCTGTTAATAGTGAAAACTACTTCTGCTGCTACCACTGAAAAATACTTTGGGACTGTAGGTGGTGATGCTGGTTACCAGGATGGCGTGTTGGGAAAAATACAAAGCCCTAGACCAGAAACAGTTTGTGACAGTGTTTGAGTGTGAACTAGGGTGGCAAATTTTGTGCATTTCTTTAACTTGATAGTTGAAAATGCTAATGATGGATTAATTGTTTAATCATTAATAAATAAGATACAAATTAATTTTTTTTCCTCATTTTCATTTTTTTCTAATTGTTTTTCATTTTAGGTTTCATTTTAAGTTTCCTTGTTCAACAAATGCTTCCACTAGACAAAATAATGTTAAACCGTGTAATTACTACAAGTTCTAGACTATTTATTAGTTATCAGTTAATATATTTTAAACTCCTAATGGTGACTGATCAATGAATGAATTATCATTAACATTTTAGTAGGAAAAGCATACCTAACAGAGTAGCCAAAATTTAAAAGCTCATAATAAGCTATTAATCTAAATGTGCATTTGCACATAACAAAAGAATGAAAAGGCATGAAAGGAACAGCTGGATAAACAATTAATAAACTTAATCATGAACATAACATATTAGGCTATACCATTTCATCATATTTGGTATGGAGGTAATCCAAAAGTAACAGAAAATAATGACATTACATTACTTTCATTTTTTAACAGGTAATTAGTAAGTGTATTGGAATACATTTTTAAAGTAACCTTCCGATGGGTTAAAATCTTTTTCAACCTTAAGTTGCATCTATTCATGTGTGCATGTAAGAAATGCTGAACCCTTCAACTCCATGAAGGGGCTGAGCTCAAAGGAAGAGGCACCTCTATCTGAATGAGTGAGCACATTTGAACCTCTCGACAGTATAATCACTTTCTCTAATTGCCCACTGTGTGGCAAACCCCAAGCCCGGGAGATGTCCCTCTGACTTTTATTTAATGTGCCACATTACCATTAATGAACTGACTACTTTCTGTCTGTGGGCAGGGGTGCAGCAAAGGAGCTTATTGCTGTGGAGAAACATCCATAAATGAGCTTTCAGAGCACGCACACTCATTTTGTGAGGACAATGCTGGTGTAGGTGTGTGGGGGGGAGGGGGGATTTTGTGAGTTGGAGTCGGAGGAGGTACTCCAACAAGAATCCTGGCCTTGACGTGGGTTATGCAAAATTTAAAAGGGGGAATAAAAGCAATGGTGTATGCAGCATAGAATGAGGCTTATTAAAATTCATGCAATATTTTGAAGTGATCTAATTCATAAATTAAGAGTAAGAATAGGTATTTTTCTCAAGTACAAAGGAGCTACTTGCTAAAATCAGAACATGCAAAGTAGACATCAATATCACTCAAAGTGCATATTATTCTCTTTTGTCCCATCCCTCGCTGTCTCTCTACACTTTTCTAACCATCACTCAGTCGTGAAAGTGTACGTCTTGCTGCTTCCCTGTCTGTCCACAGCAGATGCGAACCTCACCTGCTGTTAGGTGCTGTGTCCTCTCTGTTATGGTCAGAGGTTGTTGCCTGCTCTCTTGCCAAATGGATGGAGGAGTGCACTTCTCCCTGGTTTTACCTGTCTTTATGTGGCCCTCAGGGACAGCATCTGAGGGGGCTGTTAACCACAATTAAACACCTTACCATACATTCACCAAAATATACTCTATACATCAGACCGGCACATACAAGCAAAACATCATGCCCATGCCCCCTTTTGGGTGATAGAAAAGTGAAGATCCTATCATTTTAGGGATGTCACAGTTCTCCAAATCCACAGTCTGATTTGACTTTTGATCTTAAGGTCATGATTTGATTAGATTTTTTGTTTGAAACATAGTCAATGTCAGACTATCGGGTCTCGATTTTTAAAGATCAACAGATCATTGGTTTTATGCCCTTCTTCAAAAAGACAGTCTATATGATATCAAGCATGGTATTACAGTTGGTAAGCTATGCTGCATCATCTCTGAGGGTTTTTTTCTTAAGACACATGCCAAATAACCTGAGTGGGCAAGGGTTGGTAATTATTTTGTGACCTTGTCTGAACCTGAGGATTCGCGATACCTTAATAAATGAAGCTTCATGAGTCAGCCATCATGCTCCATCAGCTTCCCCTGTACATGGAGATCAGTGATCTAACACAGTGGCCAAATGTTGCTTATATATAGAGATATAGTTAAGCCAAGCCAAGGTCAATTTTATTGTCATATACAACCATACAAAGTACAATTATACAGTGTAAATGTTTCATCGGACTATCACCTCTTGAGGCACAAAGTGTTATTACAAGACAGGATGGGGCGGGGCTAGCTGGTTAGCATGCTAACTGTAGTAGATATCTCTGCAACACAAAGACACAGAGGTCTTTAACATAATGTCAGAACTGTTACATCTTCATGTTGTGTTGATAATTCAAATTCTGGCCATACTTTACACATAGTTCCCTTGATGTAATCCTAAAATGAACTAAAACAAATTTTGTCTCATATTCAACTTCTCTTAAAACTGAAAATAAAAATCAGCGAATGTAGTGAGATACTTCTCCTTGTTCACAAGGCAGTGTCCATAAAAAATGGTGCTGCAATAACTCAAAATATACAAGTGTCTTTCTTGAAAAGCTGACAGTTTAAAGCTGCAGGTTTTTGGCTGTATGGTTTGTCTATAAATGTACATGCGCTGTGTGTGTTAATGACACTTAAAATAAATAAATAAATAACCAAGCTGTCATTAGACAATTGTTTCATCTAAGCTAAACTGAGATTTAGTCAAAGCTGATGTCGTGTCTGATGGTGCTACACTGTAACGTTACAGTCTCCTATTCAAACTAATGTTAGCTATCTATCAGCAATAAGTGTTACTAGCATGATTTAGCTATTTACCACACTAACAAGTAAAGATTCATGGATCTTACATTTCTCAAAACTCAGTGTGAAAGCCTTATTTTTTAAATGAGGTTATTTCTAGTTTCTTATTCAGCATAATTTAAATGACAGAGGCAACTTCATGTTTATTGTTATCAAAAAGGAATTTACACTGCTGCCAAAATAAATTACTGTTCTCTGGAGGCTCATACATTCTTACTGTTCTCGTTTTGGGAACATGAGGAACCAGAGATCATGATGGACTATATTTATTTGTTTTACAACCTGCTACACAACAGCTTTTCATAATTTCCATGTTTCTCTCATAATGTGAAAGTGTGATCTTTGCCCCAAAAGGGGGTGTGGCTTTGATGACAGGCACCTGTATTGCCAGTCTGATGTATCTTCTCACATGAGCAGAATATAAGGTGCAGTGTGCATAGCTTACCTGATGATGTTTGCCTCTCTTTTCTAGCACCGTGGACCCATAGCTTCTTTGATTCCAGCTTGTCCAACACTCTGTCTTTTGGAGGATGTGGCTGTAAAATGCCAGGTGTTCCTACATACAGTACAGTACTTTCAACATTAAAAAAGCTCCGTAACACAAAACAGTCCAACAACAATGTTAGTGAAGCTTGCCAGAAGCATATCTGTGAACTGATTATGCACCGTGAAAATCCCTATTAATGAAGGCATTTTAGTAACTGAGCTTCTTACATTCATTCAGTGCAGAGAAAATACATCCAGCTACATTATGTTCAGCTGAATTAAGGAATTTTAATCATCCATTTTTGCATTCAGTCATGCTCAAAGGATAGCGTATTACAAACTGTAAAAGCTGTTATTAAGAGCTTGGAATAACATACTCTGTAAGAGCTGGACTCTTGTTTTGTTGGTTCAAATCACATGTAATGTTTTTACCGATGTACAGTAGTTAGAGGAATAATCGCCTGCACTTGTAAGGCCAAGATGAATGTAATGAGAGGAATATAGTGTACAGCTGGCAGTACAACAAAGTCACACAGCTATAGGTATTTAAACATCATCAACAGTACTCCAACTGTAGATAAACTGGCTAATCATTGCAGCTCTATTTACATTGGTACTGTATCATTGTCTATGATGGGGTATGGACACTCACATAAGCACATTTCCCATACCAGGTTTAGTAAATAACATAACAAATTGTGCTTTTCACTGCATGCCAACAAGAGCAAGGTGAAACATCTTCTCAAACCCAACACTACACACTTGATTTGCTTTGTTGACAAACAGACTTTTAAAAAAAAAGTGGTATTCATGCCCTGTACTCAAAACACAACATGTTTGGGAGTGCCACTAAATTATGAACTAATGAGGGGTTCAGCAGTGGTGATATTGGTAACTCCTTAATAATTAATTATGACTGCTGAGCACTCGTGCAAAAAGTTGTGCATTGAAAGTAGGCATTTCTCATTTTAAATAATTTTATAGCTAATGGACTCTACTACTATAAATTATATATCATACATTTGTCAGCTATGTCTGTGTTTTTAGAGAGTATGCGATTCATTTTCACATTTTCTGCTCTTTATTCCCATCCATTAGTCACTTAGGATTTCTCCCAATCCACCCATTTACCTTATATACTGTATGCCTCCCTGCAAGCTACCTTCTTGGCTTTTTTTGCTTTCACTGATTGCTTATCTATTATTAGCCATACTTTTCAACAAACACCTGTAGTAGTAGTAAACTGCCTTTTTACAACAACTGCTCTACCTCTGCATCCTGTTTCTTAGTCCACATTACAACTTAGACTATAAATATAATGATTTCTTTCTTTCATTAGCTGTTCCCATGGATGGTATGGCAAGCCCAAGCACCACAAATAGCAATGTGCGCAGCGCCCTATACAAAAATGCATGCTATATAGGTGGCTTTGTTCTAGAAAGTGGAAAATAAAGTCAAGATTGTTATGTAAATAAGTCAGTATGCAAAGAAGCAAAAGAATAGCTGGATGACCAGGGCATGTTTAGGTGTAGGAAGCATGTACCATGAACTTTTATTCAAATTTACCCTCAAGAAGAATGTGGGAGGGCTCTCCGTGTGAAAAGTTCTCACTCAGGTTGGCAATGCTCTGACTTTCCACAGCAACTTTTCGGTTCATTCTATTGGACGATGATCCCTACAGGGCACAGCAACAAAGAGCAAAAAACATGTTCTATTTTGTACTGACAATAATTTGTGACATGATACTCCAAATCATTCAGAGAATATATGTTAATATGAGATTCATTTACTTCTGAGATTGCACTGCTTTTTCTTGCAGTTTGAGAAGGTGGCCCTGAAACCCTGAAGCCTGAGGCAGTGCGTGAAACACCCTGGGGCCTGGTTCTTCGATAACTGGCTGATCTAGTAGTGGTGGGCTGATCAGGACCTGCAAAAAAATCCCATTATTCACTGACCATTACTGATTTATTTTAGATTTTTCTTTGCAAAAGACTGCCCTTATAAATGATCTATAAACGAATTATATTTGGGTTTTTAATTAGGCTGTAATAAATCATTTATAAGCTATTCACATGTTACATAAAAAGGGCAGCAATGACCAGTTGCTTGTCAACTAGTGAGCCCACATTTATCTGTACTGTTCAGCCTCAGCTCTCATTGCTTACTTAGCTTACGTTGCCTTCTCCATCAGCAGGATTTATACCTGTCAGCTTCATCGCATATTTGTTAATAAGTTACTAGCATTTAACCATCATCAACATATCTTAATAGTCAAGTTTAATTTGGCAAATCAAATTAACATATCAAATTACCAGATTCAAATACTGAGGCTTTGGCAATATTTTTTACCTTGACATTTTCAGCATGCACCGTTTTACACTTTACAATAAGCACAGTTATATATGGTAGTAAGTCATTAATAAATGGTGATGGGTTGCATACTTTACAATAAGGCTCCCTTTTACCAGTTATACACATTAGTAACTCATTAGTAAGATTAATTAGTTGTAAGCAGTAAAAGAAGATTAGCTATTTCTAAATAGCTCTTCTTAATGTCAGATGAAATGATTAACGGCACTCACCCATAAGAGTCTGTGTTTACATATGGCAGTGAGTAGCATGTTAGTCAGTTAAAAAGAAGCAGGAGTGTCTTTTATTTATAATTATTTAATTAGATTTTATCTTTATGTTATAGAATAGGTTATGGTTGATAAGTAGCAGGATCAGCTAAGAGAAAAAGAAAAGAATTATCCAAAGAACAGAGAAAGGCTAAATAGTACCGGTTTTTCCTTAGGAATACTCTTATATCTTATGCTGATACATATTTTAAATAGAAAAATAAAAGACTTGACTTATGGTAAAACTTAACTGAATCTTTTGACCTCAGCTACCTGGCAGGTAGGGCTGCACATTTTAGGCACTTTCCTTAATCTAGTGTCAGTCAAATTAATGATCAATTAGCCGCTGCGACTCCCGAGGATATGCTTTGGATTTACAAGAGTCACATAGTTCACATAGATGAAAAATGCATGCTTGCAGCCAATTCAGTGTGAAGGGCTCAGACTAGCATTTTTTAAGATCAATGAGAAGCCTTCTTCACACTAAGCCACAAAGCTCTTTCAAAGTCACTTTTTTACTGTGAACTGAAAACTTTAAAAACATGCCTTTTTTATACACCGAAGTAAGCTTTGGTGATGTGTTACACTATAGTGCAAACTAGGGATGCACCTGAACCTGAATATTTTTTTAATTATTCTGGAAAAAAGAATTTCTATGTAACAAAGTAAAGTCAAGAGTACTACTTTTTACATGACCATGAACAATTGAAGTACACTCCAACACAAGAACAAAATTTTAATATTATTACACTATATTATATACTGTGAACTGCAGTAAGATTAACATATCAAGTAACCTGAACGCAGCACCACTGAAATTTCAGACTTTTCCCAACAACTGAAGGATATTTTCTTTTTTACTGTATGATATCTTTACTGCAAAAAGTTCCTATTTTCAACGCAAAACAGAATCTTTCAATTTATTAAACATTTTTCTTCTTTTCTTCTTCTTTATGAGTCTTCAATGTCCCCCAGTAAAGGAGTGGTGGGGTTCAGTTCACAAAACTTAATTTAGTTAAAAAATTAAAATTAAACAGCGAGTGAGAGATGAAAAGTATAAGGATGTCGAAATATTTTTTGTTATTAATTATATGGCAATGTTAAATCAACTTGATGCTTTTTGGGCAAAACAGCTGCATCGCCAATAAATATTCAATTCTAAAATACATTTTACAAACATTTTCCTACTTTATACCCAACATGCACATCTATTTGAAAACAGATGCAAAAAAAGATAATTTGTTGGTTGAGCTGATACAAATACAGATAAACAATCAGACACTAATATAAAATTTATCTCAAGTCCAGCTGTTGAATAGCTGAGCTGAGCACAGGATTCAACTGCATGTATTAGTGACGTTTTACACATGATTGTGTAAGCTACAGCAGATGGTACTTCTTTGAATTAGGTATGGTAGCCTATGGTAGCCGAACATAAATTAGACTCTACTGCTGAACTGATTTGAGTTAATGCTTTTCTTTAATCTATCAATCTGTTCCATATCATCATGTAAAAATAATGGGCTGTAGTGGGAGTCGTGATGGGGCCGTGACCTGACCCGGCTGCTGTATCTGTGCCAGGGCTCATTAGGAGCAAAACACACTTTCTCTCTGATCCTCATCAGTGCAGAAAGCAGACACTTCCATTCCACAAAATACACAGGATCGTAAAGATGATACAGACAGAGTGGAGTTGGATGTGGTGAGAGTGAAGAAAAGGAAGAAGCCCTTTGATGCAGCCCATTCAGCACTCAGAAAATGACCCAGGTTTAAGGGTGAGTAAATTTCAGTGTACTTTAAATCTGCTGAAGCCCATAAAATAATGTGGTAACAACAAGGAATAAAATGAGATATATGATAGTTGATAGAGTAAAAAACATTTTAAGCAGTGATGTTGATCGGTGAAAATTTACTGACCTTGAGAAAAGCAGAATGTCTTTGGTGTATGAGATAATCACTGTTTGTTTGCTGCTGCGTGACAAAAACTGCTGTAGCTTACTTTTAACAGTTTCTGACAGATTGGGTACTGAAGCAACAATATTCACCACGCAACTCTGTCACAGTTAAATTGTATGCCTACTTTAATAGCAATCGTTTTAATTATGATTAGGAATGTTATGCTAATAATGCAGATGCTAATTATGAAAAGCTATTTCTTGTGTGTGGTTACTGCTCTCTTCTATGGGCATTGCCGCTTGACTCAACATGACTTAGACAGCTGTCAGAACAAATAAATAAGCGCTGATAAAAAAGGCCACAGAGGCGGCGGAACTGGATTACTGGTGCATGTCTTTTTATATGAGGAGATAATTGCAGCTCTCTGGGAACAGGTGAGGTGCAAATGAACACAAAAATGAGGACCACAGGATTTTCATATGAGCAAAACAAAACGATTATCACAGTCTCTTTGTAGAAAGCAGTTTTTATGTGTATATATTAAAGGTTTCATTAGTAGATTATGGCTGATATCTTGTGTTGTAAATGTATAAATTCCCACCTGCAGTATACTAATTAATTCTATGAGCCTGCTGTGATGCATTAGAGAAGACATGCTAAATGTACAAAAGTATGTGGACAGCTGAATATTACATTTATTTCATTGTTGAACATCTTATTCCAAAACCATAGGTGTTGAAATGCTGCTGTAATAGGCTCCATTCTTCTGGGAGGGCTTTCAACAACCTGTCAGAAGAGCATTAGTGAGATTGGGCGCTAATGTTGGCAATAAGGTCTGGCTTTAATTTGGCAGTCCAAGTCATCCCAAAGGTGTTGTAAGGAGTTTGTGCAGGAGAGTTAAGTTCTTCCACACCAGAACTCGGAAAATTACTTCTTAGCCTGGCTTCGTATGCAGGAGCATTACCGTGTTGAAACATATGTAAAAGGGCCTACTTGTTTCCACAAAAATTTTATTTTTAAATATTATATGCTGTACCATTAAGATTCCACTCAGGTGGAATTAAGGGGTCTAGCCCAAACCAAGTAAAAGGCTTGAATTTAAGAACACTTAGGGAAATTATTACCGTCAAAATATAAAGCACCAAAAGTTAAGAGTACTAATTATGTAGAATGGCATCATCTGTATACTACTGTATATTATACTGATGGATTATAGCTATGGTTTTATTAATGTGTACACATTACATGTATGTTGCAGCTGGCAAGGTTGGGACTAATTATAGCGACCTATATAGGTCATAATTTATTACTTGATTATATTTCGTATTAAAAATATGAATCTGCAATGTAACTACTACCTTAGAGGTGGACATTTTTTCAGGAATCCTGTGGGACATGGGATTATTTTCTTGATTTGGAACATAATATTTGTTGTTCTGTTGTCTTTTTTATTCTCCTAAGTCTGTTCTGCAGCCAGCCACCTGACCAGTGCATGACATGTGGGGACTGTAGATTGAAATGAACGGGATGGGACAGTAGTCATTCTTCCAGAACTAGGACAGGACAGGGGAGTATATTTATGCGAGTAGGATGGGACAGGAGTGAAAAGCCACTCCTGTGTCACCCTCTACTACTAACTAAAGCTGTCAAATAAATATAGTAAAAAGAGCAATATTTGCCTCCAAAATTTAGTGAAGTAGAAGTATAAAGTCACAGAAGTAGGAAATATTCAAGTGAAGTGCAAGAACATCAAAATTGTAGTTAGGTAGCATACTTGAGTAACTGTACTTAGTTACTTCTAACCACTCTTTACTGACCAATTCACAATCCTGTGATTTGCTCTTACCTACCACAGTCAGAGCTCAACAGTCCGGCCCTCATATCTGCATTCTGCAAATTCTCCATGTTCAACACCTGGGTGACATGGCTGACATCTGGTGGGAACTGGCAGTTGCGAGGGACTGAGTCCATGAGACCAGCTCCACTGAGAGACATATCTATATTAAAATGAGAACAGTCTCTAATTTATCCTGATCATAAATACATTATCACAACATCAGTCAACATAGGTAACACTTTAATCAACACAAAAATACAAAATGACAAGCTGTCTTTACTGGCAGGTAGTGTAATTGTACACCGAGTAGCCACCACTGAGTGCAGCTGTTGTCACTGCTGAGCCATATCTGAATTAAACAAAATCCACCGCTGAGCTGTAAGCCAACTACCACAGAAAACAGCCAACTGTTTCTCTCGCTCTTCACACCACACACACACACACACACACACACACACACACACACACACACAACTGACAAGTCTCACAACTGCTCAAAGTGAAGACCACTTACTTGCTTCAATGCTAAACTACCGTATGTCTCCAATAACCATTCATGCGGGGGATGTTTAAGGTAAGCTTGATAAAACTCTAAATTGACATTAATCATTTGAATTATTTGAACTCCCTTACCATCATCTGATATTCCTGTAGGCTCTGTTTTCATGGTGAAGATTCTGCGGACTTTACATGTAGCAAACAAAGTGATGACGTCCAGTGTCAAAAATCCCTTGAACAATTCGCCAGTGAATGATACAAGGTCGATGCACAAAGTAGACCACTGAGACAATAGAAACAATAATATTTTGTAGTTACAAGGAACTCATGAACAATAAGTTATGAACACCATGGATAAAGAAAGCATAGCTGAAAGCAAACACTAAAAGGGAGTGCCAAGGATAGGTTAGATACTCACAATATTACGTTTCAATCCTACAAAAGGTATCTTTGCATGCAAAAGAGTGGCAGACAATTCTTTATGCACTGTTGATAAGTGAGGTCTCCTTTTCAGGTGCTCTAAATCAGTTACACTAAAAGGGAGTGCCAAGGATAGGTTAGATACTCACAATATTACGTTTCAATCCTACAAAAGGTATCTTTGCATGCAAAAGAGTGGCAGACAATTCTTTATGCACTGTTGATAAGTGAAGTCTCCTTTTCAGGTGCTCTAAATCAGTTACCCTGTGAATAAGAGACAACAGAACAGAGCATAAATTATCACCAGCATCAGTGGTGTCATCAGAAGTCTTGACCAGGGAAAGCCACAGGCTTTATTGGTCTCTTAGGTAAGCTCTTAAAAAGGTGTTTTTACTTTAATCTAGTGCTGTGAAATAAGCTGTCACAACACATTCTAATGGAAGAAGAGCATCGGAAACAGTATTTCCCCAGATTCTTAAAATGATTTAGTATGTGAGTGGCAGACAATTCTTTATGCACTGTTGATAAGTGAAGTCTCCTTTTCAGGTGCTCTAAATCAGTTACCCTGTGAATAAGAGACAACAGAACAGAGCATAAATTATCACCAGCATCAGTGGTGTCATCAGAAGTCTTGACCAGGGAAAGCCACAGGCTTTATTGGTCTCTTAGGTAAGCTCTTAAAAAGGTGTTTTTACTTTAATCTAGTGCTGTGAAATAAGCTGTCACAACACATTCTAATGGAAGAAGAGCATCGGAAACAGTATTTCCCCAGATTCTTAAAATGATTTAGTATGTGAGTACTGTACGTAAGGAGGTAACTAACAGCCTGTGTCTGTAATACATTAAATTATGAAGTGAATTTACATATGAGGAGTCTTGAGTACAAGACTAAAAAGAATAAACAATATAGTCTTGATTACATTAAGTGTATTTTATTGATCATAGGAACATTGTTAAATCACAGGATAACTTTCCTCCGGTGACTAAATTTAGGACTATCCACTTACATCCATACATTATATCATGTTTCACAAATTTAACTTATGCAGAATTTACTGTGGCTGGCAAGATAAAAGCTTTCTTTGTAGCAAATAATCCAACAATATCTTAATCACAAATGGTTATTCAAGCAATTACACAGTCATTGCTAATATGATGCACTCAGTTTTTTCAGGTGGCTCAAGGGGGTTTCCTACTAAATGTAAACAAGCTGTCTTTTAACTAATTTGTTCAGTGGTCCGAGGGGAATTCACTATGATTCTGTAATTATTTTCTGTTTTTTTTGCAGTGCATTATAATATTACACATAAATTCCCTTTCAACCACAGATTTTAAGATTTATTGAGAACTACTATGGCTCTTGCAAACGTTGTTCAAGGTGAGTTTCCATGTATTAAATACAAAAAAGTATTTTTTTTTTAAAAACTGACTGCTGTACTTACACAAGTTCAACAGAAAAATCTTTGCAAGGAGGAATATTCACTTGAAGGACCAAGAATCTTTGGAGAAGCCCAACTATGAAAAACAGGCAAAGAAAGAAGTGAACTGCTATTAACGGTTTAGCATTTAGTATGATTTATAAATGGGTTCACATATAATAGCGACTTACGGGACATTTTCCCGTTCTCTGGCATTTGCATCTTGACTGTTTGGCTGCTCCCCTCAAGACAGTAAACAAATCCTTTGACTTCTTTATTATACTCCTGAGGGAAAAATAATACAGGAGAGTCTTGGTTAGGAGTGAGTCCTTGCTAAGTATGACCAGCATTTTGTACCTGTGCCACTGCTGTCAATGACTGAAAATGTATAGTGTATAGAGTTTGAGATGGAAAGTCTACGTGTCAAGAACATATCTATAATGAGATATAAATCCACTGTTTGCATGGACAGATTAAATGTATAGCTAGCGTAGCAGCATTGCTGAACATCTAATAGAAAATTATCAAATTACGTTAAAAGTAGAGTATTTTCACTGATAATGCAATTCAGTGATAACATGAGTTTGTATTCCCTCTCATTTTAATGGTTTACAGCTATAGATGCATACATCTCATACAGTTTGTATACTGTATTAGCAACTCAAATTATGATGTGGCAATCTGTAGACATCTTTCTTATCTGACAGATGAAAAAGCCAATGACAATACAAGAGTGTACAAACACAATGCACTGAAAATACAACATCTACTGTCCCTGTATAAAACAGAAAATGTTCAAGTTTCTCTCTTAAATAAAAGCTGAGAGCTTCGAGAGGCATGAACTCTAACACACCACTTATCCGCTGTGTGATGTTAGGGGTGTTCCTCTGACATGCACCTTAATAAAATACATCTCCTAGCACTGGAAAGGAGGATTTTCAAGAGTGTTAATGGATTTGGTGGGATATTTGGGGGATTATCTTAGCCAACAATGTATGATAAAGGAGAAATGTTCACTGTCTGACCAATTTTGTTATTGATTTCTTTAAGAAAATCTTTGCAAATTTTGTGAATATACACATTCTACTGAACAGTTATAGTATGTGTGCCATCTGTATTGTTGCACTTATTACCAGGGATGCATAACAAATTATTCTGCAAAAGTCTGATATTATTGGTTATCTTGTTGGTATCAGATTGGTTATTGGTATCAGCTGAAAATGATCCATATTTGGAATCCCTGCTTATTACACAACTTTGATAGATCTGGGTTTATTTTATTGCATTTCACTGGCATAAGATGTAGGCTATGATTTATCTTTAATTGTATTTCTTGTGCGTAAATACTGGTAAAACAGTCGTCTGATGTAACTAGGATGACACCCACTCATGGGAACTTGTACAACGTAATCCAATGTAATCATGTCCCTTTGGAAATTTGTCTTAAGTCTTACAAGTTACATCTTTTAATGCACTGTTTCATTAAGGATTAATTCAGCTCTGGCAATCATTCAGACATTGTCTGATTGTAGGACTGCATTTTGGTCTGTATCTGTGGCTGTCTGTCCAGAATCTGCGTGCTAATTTACGTTAATTATGTAAGCAAGTTAAATTTGATTGTGCGTGATAATGAGCGTGTTTATTCAGCAAGAGAACTGACTAAAGCAGACTAACAGCCTTCAAACCTCACCTTCTGAATGGCTGACGGCCCTCCACAAAGTTTCCATTTAGCCACAGGGTCCTTTCCCTGTCCACTGAAGATCTCCACCACAGCACCACCCTGCGTGAAACAGCATTTTGGTTTTCATTTGTTAGCCTGCAGCTAATGTCAAGTATACAAGAATACGATTTCAATGATTTGAGACGCTGATGTAGAGTTAGTGCCCTCATTATCATCTCATATTAGCCTAAATAGAGCATAAGATGTTTCTTTTACAAAGAGCTTTTAAAGAATAGAAACTTGGCCAGGTTAACCTACCTGATAATTATTCCTGAACATTTTACGTGACGTCACATCTACGGTAGAAGAAACAATTTGACGTGCCTCTTTAAAGTATTTTGGCAAGCTATCTGTCAGGCTACAGCACGCTAGAGCGTTTCGACTGTTATTACACTGAAAAGCAAAGTATCTTATCTTTTAAAACAAGCAAGTAAGTTAATTGTAAGCCGCAGTTGTAGGACACCGGTTTAGCCAACACAGGATACGTTTCCATGGTTACCCGGCACTGGTCTAGCAACAACCAACCGGTCGTGCCTCGGTGGGAACTCCAGACGTCCGTAAGATCACGCGAGAGTGAACATTCTAACTCAAACGATGATATCACCTTAACCCTAATGAAGTGTTTATTGTCACTAAACTCACCCAGATTTCCATGTCAGCGTTGTTATGTCATAAAAGATAATTATTTTGTGCAGTATGCGCTAAGAAGAAATAACCAATGCAAATCTCGCGAGAGGTTTGCAAATCTTGGGTTCCCTTCCGATTGTGAGTAGGACCAGAATAAATACATTGTAAAAGTCCTGCTTTCAAACTCTTACCTAAATTAATGTATAACGTGTGAGCATGAAAATATACTTAAAAGTATCAGAAGTAAAAATAATCATTATGCAGAAAGGCCCATTTCAGAAATTTTTTTTTTTTTTTTTATTAGATTAGAATCATGATGCAGTATTGGGTTCATCACTTTAATGTTCACCTGGTCAAGATGAAACTCTTTTTAATTACGTTATATACTGCTGGGCATTTTAATCTATAAAAATACATGATAATTTTTTAGCAGTTTGAATTTTGTGATTAATCTGATTCTGCAAAGTAACTAAAGTTATAAAAAAAATAATGTAGTGAAGTAAATAACATAACCTTTGCCCCTGAAATGGAGAAGCATGACCTGGAAATACTTAAATAAAGTACCTCAAATTTGTACCTAAGTGTAGTACTTGAGTAAATATACTTAGTTACATCCCACCACTAAACCATTAATATGTGGACCCAAATTGTGCAATGAAATGCGGTAAGACATTGTGAAATAAATAATAATATGAATAAATGCAGGTAAAATATACAGTATGACCATTAAGTTTTGAAAGAAAATATTTTCTTCTTTTCACAAGAGTTTTCTGCAGGTTATTTTTAATTGCAGCAGTTTTCCCAAAAGCCATTAATTTCATATTGCTTCAGTTTTCATCACAAAGTATTTATCTGTCAATTGAGACAGACAGGGCACGGAGATCAGTGATTGGCTGCTGCTTTGATCTGAATGAGCGGACAGCAGTCCTGTGTAGAATAGCTTTCACTGTTCAAAATTTTGATAGCAAATGTTTTCTTTTTCATCTCTGGACTCCTCAAGAACAATAGAATAGCGTTGTACCAAATAATCATTATAGGGTTCATAGAGTGTGCGATGGAACGTTTTAATAAACATCATACCTAAAGATGTTGCTAAACAAAACAGTTAAAAATAGACCCGTATTAAAGTTGTATCTCTTGAAATGCAAAAATCCATTATTGTGTCATTGTCACTTGCTTTGTTTACCCTGGTAGCAGGGCTATTATGAGATCAAAAAGATGTCTTTTTAATTAGCTACTGAGGGAGACCACATCCGGAAGTACAACTGTATGGCTTACAGCTTATTAACATGTTTTGCATGTATCTGACTTCAAACACAAGGTGGTCTCAGTTATTTATGGATATAGAACAAAAAGATGCCACAAAAAAAGAAATCTGTCCAGTCACACCTGACTGCAGTGAGTTTTATTGTTCTTGAACAAATGCCACTACAAAGTATATATCACTGTCCCCATTTTCATTTTCATGGATACTGTTTTTTTGTGTTCAGGCTCGCTGTAGTGAAGCAAAAACTAAGCATCTCTGTCCTAAACACATTTTCAGAATGAATGGTGAGAATGCATTATAGAAAAAAAGGAATATATAGTAGTTAGGATGCCAGATCTTTCATGGCCAGCTCCTTCCATGAGTAGGTCTCCATGTCTCAGCCCTCGTTGCTCATGTCATACAATAGATCTTTAGGACATATGGGAATATATATAATAGAGACAGGTCAAAAGGCTCAAAAAGATTTTATATGATATCAGTGTATTTGGATGGTGTCAACTTTGCTTACTTCTAATTAATCGGAGATAGTTCCTCTTGTATATGTGTGTTTTTCGTTCCTTTGACTGCTTCTCATCACACCAGTTCAATTCAAAGTGTTGTTAAAGGGAAAATTTGGCACTTCTTGTGGTTATGTCCAGTCAGTGTTGATGATAGTAAATTGAAGCAATCAATTCCTCAGTGTGTGCTAGATTAACCAGCAAAGCTGAGTCCTAATGCTGTAAAATCTGTTGGTGCTGCATTTAGTGACATAGCTTGTGTTAAGGAACAAGTACAGGCTATTTCAGCTTGGGCTTCTAGTCTCCCACTCTGGGTAACCAGGGGGCATACTAGATGAGTATTTCTGTCACCTAACACTATGTTTTGGCCAACTAAGCAATAGTTATAGGCTATGGTGGTGATTCAGAGCAATATGGGTGTAGGAGTCAAGAGCTCACATGCAATGCATCCTGATACATGTAGGCACAGTTCAGTGAGCAGGAGAACTCAAATTTCTAGGCCAATATAGCATGCACTGAGCAATTTATTGCTTCAATTGACTACATTTACCATCAACACTGTGGATGAACAATGGACATCCACATGAAAAATGCAGAATTTACCCTTTGTGGCAGGAGCTTCTTTATAACTTCTTAAGCATTGTGTGGGTTCATCATATCATAACTGCAACTTTTATAGTTGGAATGACAAAAAGCTTAAACTTATAGCCACAGATATTCAGCCCTTCCTTGGCAGAATTCCTGTCTTACTACTTGTTTGGATATTCTTAAGTGGGGTTTTCTGAGGTACTTGTCCATAGTAAGCAGGAGTACCAGTGTAGGCAGCTAAGCAACAAACTGTAGCTGGTAACCAGGAAGATATTTAGTAAATTATTCAATATTTACCTACTGTGTTTCTTTGTTTTAGAAAATCTTTCTTTGTACACATGCAAACGTAACCGCTGTATGAGCTCATAGTACTCTGAACTTAACCATGATCCATTCTTAACTGCAATGAAGAAGACTTGGGTGAAGTACTGCTACAGTGACTAATTCTTATGGCTGCATCACCTCTGGCCTTACAACCACTGTAAAGAGTGCCCCTTCTGTATTACTGCTTTATTATGACACTCTATGCAGAGATGTGTAAGATAGAAATAGCATCAATGGAGCGTGGCATGGTGAAAGTTTCATAATTGACTTTTTTTTCTCTACAGGAATGGCTTGACACTGATTGGGACAGACAGCCTCATTAAAACAAAGCCTGGCATGCAGTGAACACTGACGAAGCCGGTATGGAGAAATCAGTTAATAAATCAGTGCTTGTTAGCATACTTAATTATGACTAATTATTCACTCATTATTTTGAAAAGAATCTATTCATTTGCGTCAGTCAAAGCACATCAATTAGTGTAGACAATGTTAGTTTTGATATACTGTAGAGTGACAGTAAGACAAGATGTTTTTTTTCATCATTGTAATGACCACATTCATGTCTCTGATATTTCCAAAATATTTGTTTTATGATGAATGCAATTAAGGGATCCAGATTAAAATTACATCACTATGCCTCAGCATTACATTTACACAGTACTGGATTCAGCTTGTTTTGGGGGGAAGGAGGTTGAAGTGTGTGCAGCCAAGGAGTAACCTTACAGATGAGCTGCCTGACTAAAATGCATATCAGAGTATATATCATACATACAGCAGCTGACTTCTACCATAAACTTATTTGTATTGATCCTGTCTGTGCTTTTCTTCCTAATGCAGATCATCACTGAAGCAAAAGCTTCTTTCAATGTAAAAAATGTAATTATTCAATACAAGACAGTGTGTTTCCCAGAAGGACAAAAGACAAAAAAGGTAAAAGTTTCCATATCAATCAAGTAATGAATTACTTGTCATTGAAAAACTTTTTTTGTGAGTAGGTGCATTCTTAAACATCCAGTGGGTAGGAATTAGTGACATAGTGGTGAGCTTGCAGATTGCAAATGTTTCATGTTACCCTCCCCTTCCATGCGTGTAGGAGAACCTGTGATGTCCACAAAACACGACAACCTCTCATGTGCTCTCATGTGCTCCATGGAGGAGGACTCTCACCCTCTATAGATACCTCCTCCTGTACAAAGCTTATTGTTGATTTATTGTTTTTAGAGGTAGATTTGAAAGCTTCTCTCATGTGCTCCATGGAGGAGGACTCTCACCCTCTATAGATACAAATGGCTCATTGTAAGGTAACAAAAACACAACTATTTATTTTCTGGGTGATTATACACTAATGATACCATATAAACATCACATTAAATTTCTGCCATATATTTCTGCCAATAGAGGCCCTCAATCTGGATCTGTAACTGACTTTTCTAACATTTAACCAAAGAGAAGACATTTTTAATGGAAATAGCAATCCGTATGGCAGCTGACACCGCAGAAAATAAGATTCATCTGATTTTTTAAACTTTTTTATCCATTTGTAGTGACATGAGTGATCATTCATTTAATGTAGTAGCCTCTGATTGAAAAGGGCCAAAGAGAGAAAGTAAAGGGGGAAAAAAACTTATATAATGTATATAATCATGATTTTTGAGACTATTCTTGTTGCTATAATAAATAGCAATTGTGTCAGATGCCAGCAATACAACTGAGGCAAAGATAATTTAGCCTCTTTTGAGCTATTTAACCGTGCTGGTTGTCAGATTTCCCAGAATGTCAGACTTGTTGGAGTTTCACCGACCTATGAACCATCTTTGTAGCAATGCTTATAATTGGGATTAAGACATTTGAGAGACTAAGCTGTAGGAGGTTTTTGCATCTTTTCTGCCCCATATGCCATGAACATTTAAATAGACTTATCATAAGTTGCATTGTTTGCCTTCTTCTGACCTACTTTCATAAAATTAAACACAGGAACAACTACTGTTTAAGTCACCTTAACAATACATGGACACACTAAATGTACAACCTCGAACACGTAACATCTATTTATAGAAATCTGCCCTAAGACTTGTCCTAAGTTCACAAAGACAAACTAATCAAAGTGAGATGTTACTGTAGTAATCAGGGTCATTACCATCCTCTATATTCTCACTTCCCTTCCTCACTGGTGGCAAGTGGGACAAATTCTCGACCACCATGACCTCTTTTTTTGTATTCCACAAAGCCAGGATTTTAACCTTAAATAGAAACTAATTGGGAAAATCAGAAAGGTTCTCATACCTTGTGTCCACTCACATTCCCCAACTACTGCTAATTTACTTCAGTTCAGTAATCCCCCAGTCCTTTGACCTACACTGTTGGCTTGAACCAATCATAAGTGTTAGATTATTGCTGATGTTTGTTACATTTTAACCGTTTTATTTCATGTCTGAACAGATAAATGTGTTCAAACTGTGTCAGATTTTATTTTATATAGTGAGTAATTTAACAGAGCACTGGGAGCTTGAGTAAAGGGGCTCAGCCTCTGGCCCAATAAATTAACTGTATCACCTTGAAGGCCAATTCCTCTTTTATATCTGAAGACATATTTAGGTCACTCCATTCTCTCTATGTAGTCTATGATTACCAGTAGGTCTATGTGTCCATGTTCGTTAATTTAGCACTTATTTAACCAAATACAGACCTTCCTAATAGTTTTATTTTAAATTTTTTGATTGACAATGAGATCACACAGTTGCATTTGTATGAAACAGAATAAAAAGCATAGCCTGTAAGAGGTTAAGTGGTATCACAGTGACCAAGTGGTTAGAACATTGCACTGTCCTGTAACTTAAGTGTGTCCTTGTTCAAGCAAAGAGCTGCAGCTCCCTCAGTGGTGCTATGCTGACCTCGTTCTGGATGAATGCAGACATTGAGTTGACAGATTTGAAAGAAATTCAGGCCTTTTTCACAGAACACATTCTCAAGTGCAGGTGTAAATAATAAAATGTATAATGGCTGAATTCAATTTAGCTGCTTTAGTGACAGGATCCTGCTGTTGTTCATTCTGGCAGTGGAAAATAGACTATTAATATTTCCTCAATAAATCTGACAGATAAATGAAGTTTAACTGCCTAAATTATTTGTTTTTTACCAGTAAAAAAACGTACTAAACTATTAAAGATGGCAAAATATTAGGCTATTGTTTGTAGTATATAATTTTAACACTTACAATACACTAAAAATACATAGTTTATATCAAGCAAAATGTGGATAGCCTTGATTTCAGTAATTTTGTAATTTAATCTTAAATCTTTTTTAAAACAAAAAAATGAAACTAAGATTTTTAACAGTATATTAATGCAATTGCCCTTCAAAATAATAATAATAATATTTTGTTAACCTGCAATGCAGAATTTTCTTTTTTTTTAATATACCTTAGGGTTTTCGGGGTGTTCGTAAGTACTTAAGTACGTACAGTATGTACGCATGTCCCATTTTTGTGATGTGATATCTCAAGAACACCTCTAGGGAATATCTTCAAATGTCCTCAAATTTCCACTTGGTTTGAAGGATGAACCAATTGGATTTTGGTGGTCAGAGGTCACTGTGACCTCAACTCTGTCCCATTCTTGTGAACACGATATCTCAGGAACACCTGAAGGGAATTTCTTTAACTTTGTTACAAACATCCACTCGGATTCGGGGATGAAATTATTAGATTTAAGTGGTCAAAGTCAAGGTCACTGTGACACACACATCACATTGTTGGACATTCACACATTCAAGAATTCATCTGCTAATTCTGATAAAATCTTACACAAATATGTAATAGGATAAGACAATGAGCTGATGACACTTTATACTGAAAAACGTCAAAGGTCAACTTCAGTGGGACATCATAATGTTCAGCTGTCTATGAGTCCTCTGGTCTCCTCTGTGAAAATGGTTTCTAAGTGAGGACAACAAGTTTCTCACTGGAAATTATTCATGTCAATATGGCGATAACTTCCCTTTTGCTAAAAAATACACTTAATACTTTTTATTAAATTCCTGTCTTGTGTTCACTGCATATATTACTGTCTGGACAAACATGGATGTCAACTGCAATTTGACTGGTTGGCAGAAGCATACAACCTGCTCCACTCTTGATAAATAAGAGTTTCTGACCTCACATAGAAGTGATCGCTCTGCTGATACAGAATGTGTTGATGTGTGTTGAACAGAAGCTATGAAATGATAAATCAATATTTAGGCATCAAATCAGTAAGTTTACCAAAAACTCTTCTGGTTTTCATTTTATCTTCTGCCATGTTACAGACATGTTGGATTACAACCTACTGTAATCCAATCAAGTACCACCCTAGAGGAGAATACTGCACTGGAAAGTGAGCTGAAAACAGATAATGAAGAAGGGACTGTCATTCAGTAAAATTAGCCTGAGGCGTAAGCCAAAGTCAGTAAAATCTCTGTCACGAGGGAGAGTGTTGATTAATTTGTCAAAGTATGCCGTTTCCAAATTACATGTCTGCTCTGAAAGAATGGGTCACCTCTATGACAGGTGATAATTCACATGCATGGCTGCAGACAGACAAGCTGCTTTCAGTATTTAAGGATTTACGGGGCTGAATTTGGATAATCATGTCTGTCATGAGAGGGGCTTGTTGCTCAGGCTGCAGGGAAGCAGATAAATTAACAGAACACACGCAGTAGTACCTCTTAAAAAAAACACTGTCTTTCTGTGTGCTTCATCTTTAAACACAGCTGTGGCTGGCCTGAGACAAGGCTTTGGAACAGTAGAGATTGATGAGCATGTCTTCGAAATGGAGAATGTAAGTTAGTGATCTTTGAATTGGCAAGCACCACGAGGCACATGATGAAAATACATTACCTTTCTGATCTTTGTGAAGATTACTGGAGAGCTGTGCAGCAGGCAACACTAGCTTAGCCCCAAAAAGGAAATTAGGAAAAATGGACTATGTTGTATTAAGTCACGCATGCTCAACTACAGCATACCCAATGCCCCCAGTCAAAAAGTGGCACTAAAGCAAAGTAACTACTTCTGATTCTGACTGCTCTTGACCTTGTACAGTAATAAATGTTTACACTTACTTAAGCTGAAGTATTTTTAACAGTCCTTAACCTTTGCACTGCGTTAGCTTTTTTCTTTTGCACTATCCAGTATTTTTTGCATTTTCTTACTGTCTGTACATCTTCAGGCCCAGTGTGAGACCCCGAGCCAAAGGAAATACCAACCAAACTGGCTGTACACTAAATACACTGCATGTAGTTCTGTGTGGTCTGTATATGTTATGTAGTCTTGCTTGTTATCTTAGCTGGTTCTGTGTAGTCTCTTTTGTAGTTCTATGTAGCACCTTGGTCCCTGAGGAACGCTGTTTTGTTCCACTACTTTTCAATGAAGTTCATTTAGTTGATGCTGAAAAGGTGAAAGAGCTCAAGGTAGCATATCAAGGCCAAGGTATCATTGTAATTTATTAATTATTACACTGAAAAAATTATTATGGGAGAATGCAAATGTAACACCATTAAATCTATGATGTTAACATGAAAAAAATCTCTACATTAAAAAAATGCAGTCTTGGTTAAAATCTGCATTTGTTTAAAATACAAGAAATTGTGCATTTTTTTCCTTAACAATATGTATTTATGTAATCACAGCTAATCTTTTGTACAACCACGCAACAAATATTTCATTGTTGAATTTACTCTGCAAAGTGGGTGGAATAATGCAACCTCTTTCAAATGCGAGATGCCCGTCACTCACTGCGAGGCCACCATTTTATGCAGCCACGGTTAGACGTTAATCGAACTCCTTGGGAGGACGGTGTGGACTGAACTTCAAGGTAAGAATAAAGCTTGCAAAGTTAAGTGAGTTAGCTAGTCTTTTCAGTTTTCAGATTGTTGTAGAAATAAAAATAAAGTAAACCAGAGGCTTTTTGTGAAGATATTTTTAGTAAGTGGCTTTATAATAGAGGTCTGCAGTGTAATAAATGAAAGGCTGTAGGGTTTCCAATAGTCTGTAATTGCTGGTTTTATCTGGTAAAATGTATTTAAAAAGGATGATGTAAAAACTTGGCAGTCAAAATGTCCAGTAATAATGCTCAGTCATACCAGCAGCACTATTTTTGGGGCAACATTTGTTTTATTTTGCTAATGTAATGGTCTGCAGAGTGACCAAGTAAACGTAAGTTAATGCAACTTCCTGTGTTTTGGCGAAACACTGACCGTTGCCGTGACATCATGGCCACACCATTTGACGATACGTCAAGATCTTCACAATGCAACATTACAAAGGTCTTAAGGCCTTTCTGACCGGATTTGAGTTAGATATTGTCAACTTGCAAAGAGGAGCACATTAAAGTCTAAAACATATAATTTCCTGTTGCCAGTAGGTGGTGCTATGACTATAGTGGAATATTGTCATGTAGATGTATTCAGGGCGGGAATGTTATCAAACGTGAAGTTTGGTGCAGATCGGATCATTTATACTGAAGTTACAACAATTTCGTGTTTCATGGTGAGACATCAGAATTCCACACCACGCCACGGACACACAGTCCAACCTCGGTCGCAGCCAGGTTAGGCGCCCAACAGCTGCCGGCGGGTCCCAAGAGGCACAAGCTGAGCTATGAGCAAGGTCAGACGTCCAACATGCCACTGGGACTGCGCTTAAAGGGGCATGACCAAACCATTTGGCCACTCCCATCAACAAAACTCATATCATATATTCAGGCCTGGATGAATATGGAATATGTGAAGTTTCAGGCAGATTTGACCAAGTAAACACAAGTTAATGCAACTCCCTGTGTTTTGGCAAAACATTGACCTTCGCTGTGCTGTCATGGCAACGCCGTTTGACGATACATCAGGATCTTCACAATAGAGCATTCCAATGGTCTTAAGGCCTTTCTGACCAGATTTGAGTTAGATATTGTCAACTTGCAAAGAGGAGCACATTAAAGTCTAAAACATGTCATTTCCTGTTACCAGTAGGTGGCGCTATGACTACTGCGGCATATTGTCAGGTAGATGTGTTCAGGGTGAGACTGTTATCAAACGTGAAGTTTGATGCAGATCAGGACATTTATACTATACTGTATAATGCAAGGCATTAAAATCCACGTCATGGCCACACACCCCCCAAAAATCGTCGCAGTGAGGTTGAGCACCCGTCAGACACAGGAGGCGCCGGCCAAGCCTGCAACCATCACGGCGAGGTTGTTGTGTTTTGTGTTTTGTGTGGTGTGTGGTGTGTGGTGTGTGGTGTGGTGGTGGTGTGGTGTTTCTTCTTTCAGAAGGCACCTTGCATATTCCAAGTCACACAATTTACATTGATTGTATTTCAAAACAAGAAGTTATTAACAGAAAAGGCAGCACTGTAACAAGCAACAACAACCCAATATATTATCTATCTTCTTCTTTAATAAAAGTACACTTGCCATTATGAGGACAGTGACATGTGACTTTTTACAAAGGCTTTATTTGTGAGAAAGATTAACCAATAATATGCATTAACAAGGCAGAAATAATGACATTACACCCAATGATACAAAGCAAAAATTCAGCAGCCTCTACTCTCAGGACACCTCCACTGTCAGTACAGGAAACAAACACCTTTTGTACGTCCCCCAAAGGACAGAACTTTCTTGGTTAAGTTAAATT
>JAJHUR010122262.1:1793-12036 GCA_027495735.1 Lutjanus campechanus | reverse complement strand
AGCCCGGTGTCAGAGCGTCAGGGTCATGAGGTCACAGGATGGAGGTTGTTTCCGTGGCAGCAGCTGCTCCGTCGTCTCCACGGTGAGAAGAATAAAAGTTGCATCAAACAGACGGAGGCGTCTTAAATCTTTAAAGTTCGTCACGATCGTGTGTTTGTGTCTTTTGCAGCCTCACAAAGTCAAACTGAGCATCCACAGTCAGCTGTTAAACAAACGTCTGTTATGAATGATGCCGACTGTTCTTCTTCTTCTTCTTCTGTGGCTGTCATCTCCTCTCTGTTCTTCTTCTTCACTGATCTTTTAAACGACACTTGAGTCAATAATTTAGCAAAGGCAGATTTACCCTCTTTCCCTTTTCTTTTATTCACTTTTATGAACAAACCAACAGATCAACCGTGTAAGATTTTCTTTTTCTCTGCTTTAATATTTACTTATTGTACAACGGTTCAGTGGCTTTTCACAGCTGTTAAACAGCCGCAGGATCATTAAAACCTCATTTTGATCATAACGAGCTTTTTGATCATGAACTTTAAGAGTTTGAAAAATCTTTTCTTTAATTTTTTCCTGCAGTTTTGTTCAAGTTATGAAGGGTGACAAATATTCTCTCCTGAATCACAGCTGGTGGCTGGTACTCATGAAGAGTTTGTGACCTTTGTTGTTCCCTGCAGACGTCCAGGATCAATCAGCAGATCGTGGCGTCCGACGGAGGGAACCGCAGCAGCTCTGTGGAGCTGACCATCATCATCACGAACGTCCACAACCAGCCGCCGCACTGGGAGCAGCCCGAGTACTGGGTCACCGTGCCAGAAAACACCGTGCGAGACGCCAAGATAGTGGTGAGTAAATATTACACAGAATAAGTTCTGTTTTTGGTGCAGATCCTCATTAAAGGTGTACAGTACGGTTCTTAATCAGCCCCTCCAGGAAGGAACAATTCACACAAATTCAATCAATCACTGTGAATTCTGCTGCACGAGCCTGCAAATTTGTCCGAACTCCACAATTTTTCTGCAAATTGACCAATCGTTGTTGCTTCCTGTGAGTTCTACCGATCACAGCAGTGTATTTATATTGTTTTATTTGATCACAGGTACTGAAAAGAACACAGCATTTGTCATTTGTTATTAGCAAATGAGGCCTAAAATTATTACAACATGCATCACATTTTATTTTAGAAAAGTTGCTGTGAAATCCTGGAGGGGCTGATTAATATTAGGTGATATTCTTGACAAGTTTTTCTGCTGAGATGCAAACGGCTGTTTGTTCGCGTAGCTGATCAGGTCTGACACTTCATCTGTGTTGTGTGTGAATGACGTTGAAGGCGAGGAAGACAACAGCCAATCAGAGAGGGTTTATTCTCTCAACAAGGCAGGATAAAATCAAACAGGAGCAGACTTCATATTACTGAGATGGATTGGATTTGAGGTTGTAATCAGTATTTAAATTGAGTCTTAGTATCAGTACAAAGACTCAAAAACATTATTTAACACGTCATCATGCTAAATGATTCAGCCTTTCCTCTCTGGCCGCTGTGACCTCCTCACACAGATCTCACGTACTGTAAATTGCCTCAAAAGTTGCCGATCGAGTCACTGAAGCTCCTCTGATCGACGACAAATGTGACACGAAGGAGAGAAGAAGAAGACACGGAGAAGAGAGGAATATTTAAAGCCCGTCCTCCTCCTGCAGGGGTTTTTCTTTCGTTCACATCCTCCTTCACATCTGTGCAGCAGAGCAGCCTGAGGAGGATCGAAACACTCCTCCTCCTTCTCCTCCTCCTCCTCCTCCTTCTTCATCCCTCTCTCCTCTCCCTCTCCTCGGTGTCAGCACGTTTAGCCGAGTGCTTCCAAACATTTTCTGCCGAGCAAACAACAAACCGGCCCCGAGTCTGTCTCACCTGACTCACTCCAACCAGCACACACACACGGAACACACACACACACACACACACACACACACACACACACACACACACACACCTGTCTCTTGTATACCTCTGGTGATTTTTTTCCTCTTTTGATCCCTCCATCCTAATTTGCTCTCTTTTCCTGAGCCGCTGGTTTAGAAGGTGGAGGAGTTTTTACCCTCCAGCTGCTCGATTTCATGGAGGTTAGTCAGTTTTCAAACAGTTGTAGGGTGTGTGTGTGTGTGTGTGTGTGTGTGTGTGTGTGTGTGTGTGTGTGTAATCCTGTGTAAGCCGGTGTGTGTTGGAGTGTGTACCTGTGCTGTATTTAATCTTTCCTCCTCCTCCTGTTCGACCCCACATCATGACTGAAAAGACTCGTGGTTATGAATGATGATGATGATGATGATGATGATGAGGATGATGAGGATGATGATGTCCCGCCCACTGCTCCAGCTGTCAAAGATGATTGACAGGAGAGAGACAGAGATAATTACACCTGCTGTCAGAGTGTCACAGTAGACTCTCATCATCACCTCAGAAAAAAACAGATGCTTAATTACTGTGTTTAACGTGACAGAGAGCGTGTGATGGAGGAAGAGGAGGAAGAGGAGGAGGAGGAGGAAGAGGAGGAGGAAGGATGAGGGGGAGGAGACACAAAGAGAGGCTGCGTATTTACAGACACAAGTATTATAAATCTTGTGAAGAAAATGAAATAACGGTTCTTCTTCTATTTTACTGTGATGTCTGCATCACCTTATTATCTTGACGTGTTATTGAAAACACAGTAACGTTAAATTCTTTATAAATAATTGATAACAGTCGATTGTTTCCTCGATTAATCAGTTATTGGTTGTTTGGTCTGTAAAATATCAGAAAATGGTTAAAAACTGAAACATACAGACTCCATCTGTTTTCACATGTTTGGACATTTATTTTTCAACTAATCTAATCAATAATTGATCTGGCAATAATTTTTCCACTAATCGATTAGTTGTTTGGTCCATAAAATATTAATCAGCATATTCACTTTACTGTCAGAGAGTAAAGACACCAGAAAATATTCACATTTAAGAAGCTGAAATCAGATTAAAAAATGACTCAAACCAATTTATTGATTATCAGAATAGTTGGTGGATAATTTAGTACCTGAATGATTAAATCATAATTGCAGCTCAGATGTTAACAGGCTGTCCCACAGTTTTTATTTCCTCTCATCAGGAACCAATGCAGGACTTTGTACTGCAGATATGAATCTTAAATTTGCAGAATTTCTTCCAGAATGTTTTATTTTATTTGGCGACCCTAAAAAAAAAAGCTCCTGTGACCCGGCTGTGGGTCACGAGCCAGTGTTTGGGAACGACTGAAAAACTACAAACACATTATCAACACAACAGGAGAATAAACTGTTTTTATTAACGATTTTATTAATGATCAAACCCATTTGTTCGCTGATGACGCTGTTATTTACATTTACAGCTCTGAAATATCACAAATCTGTATTTATTTATTTATTTATTTATTTATTTATTTATTTATTTACAGTTTTAACTGGTTTCAGAACAACAATGAAAATAAGAATAAAAAGACAAAACATGTTTACATCCCTCAAGTTTACAGATTAATTCTGATGATGAGTCGCCTCTCGAGAAAGTCGACTCGTTCAAATATCTTGACAGCTCGTACAAATCAATCACCAGGCTGAAACTCCTCCTCCTCTTCCTCATGTTCCTCATCTTCCTCCTCTTCCTCCTCCTCTTCCTCCACCGTGTTAATTGCACTGAGGAGGAACTGTTGTTTTAAATTTAGAAACATTAATAAGGTTTGTTAATTACATTGTTAACGAGGTAGATGGAGGGAGACACTGCAGAGGTTTGAGCTGCAGGTTGTGTGTGTGTGTGTGTGTGTGTGTGTGTGTGTGTTATAATAGTGTGTAATGTGCAATAATAGTCTCATCATCATCACGACTTCCTCCTGTTTGTTTCCTCTTCCTGTCCGTGCTGCTGACAGAAGAGTGACGGCTGATAATCTTCTTCCAGTTTGAGTTGGAGCAGTTAAATTCTGGCTTCTGCCGCCTTATTATGGGATGCAAAATAGTGCTAATCAACTGCGTCGACAACAGTGATATAACCTTAAACATCAATCAATTTCTTGGCCTAAGAAGAGTGGAATCATCATCAGTTTGAATATAAACCTCTTGGCTCTCGGTTTTGACCTTAATGAACCTCGTCAGCCGACTGCTAACCGTTAGCATGTGAAGCTGACAGGATGATCAGTATTCCAGCTGCTGAATCACGCCGAGCACCAGCCGACACCAGCTGAGAGCGATCTGCTGCGATATCTCCACAGGCGTTAATCTGTGTGGGAGAAGAAGATGGCAGACACTGATCAGCTTAGCTTCAGCACGCTGCACTGATGTCTAATGAGATGATTTCTCATTAGTGCTGATTCCATACGCTCGGCTGCCCCGGCCTGCTGCGAGGCAGAGCCAGGCTCCGCCTCCTGGAGAGGACCGCCGTGTCCTGACACGACTCCTCACCTGCAAACTGGACGGCTGCTCCTGGGCCTGACAGAATAAACACTACTCTTACATTTAATGTGCAATATATTATATACAATCTGCTGTATTGCACCAACAATAAGTTTTAAACCTTTTGAAATCATGGTTTATCTTTAAATTATGTTGCACCAAACTTTTAAACTCTTAAACATTAAATTCACTTCTATCTTTACACCTCAGTTCAGTTTTTACTTAAAACTTTGATTACATTTAATACTGTTCCACCAAAACTTGATCCAGCATTAACTTAAACTCACACTTGAGGAAGTTTAACTTAAAAATAACTTCCTTTTTGAGATTGATTGAGAAAAATAAAGTTCCTCAAAAATTTGAGCTTCTCTGCCAACCTGTATGAGTTGGCTAAGTAAATGTTTCACAAGGTAACAAACAATATAACATTGTTTCGTTTTTGTTGTTTTAACAAGCTAGCACGTTTTGGCTAACTAGAAAACAATAAAACAATAAAGGCTAACTATTTAGCCAGCTAGCAAACAACATAAAGTTTTGTCAATGCAAACAATATACGCTAACTTTTTTACTTTTTAGCTAGCTGCCTAGCTAGCAAACAATATTTGCAAACATTTTGAAAACTTTGTAAGTACCTAGAAAACAGTGTAACATTTTGTTAACTTTTTAGCTAGCTAGTAAGCAGTCTATAGATCCCACCATCTTTTAGGCTTGGTTGGCTCAGGTAAGGGAAGCGTTCGGGGTGAAGGGCTTTCGGTTTGCTTCAGGGAAGTTCAGGCAAAGCAGACTCAGGGAAGCCTCACCTGTATCCCAGGCAGAGGTCTCAGGACCAGGTATGGATGAGAGTCACCATGAGATGCTGAAGTCTTGACTCGCCTCTTCAAAGTTACATGGAGGTCAGGGACGGTGCAGACTGGAGTGGTGGTTTCCATTTTTAAAAGGGGGACTGGAGGGTGTTCTCTAATTACCAGGGTATCACACTATCACTGTTCTGTTGCCAGCTGAGGTGGTTGGGGGGTCTGATCAGAACGCCCCCTTGCTGCCTTCTGGGCATGTCTGACTGGTAGGAAACCCCAGAGACCCAGAACACGCTGGAGAGATTATATAACTCGTCTGGATCTCTCAGTGTGAGCTGGAGAACATTTTTGGTGAAAGAGACGTCTGGATTATTTTGTTTATAGTCTGCTGCTCCCCCCCCCTACCCCCCCCGGCCCGGCCCCCCCGGAGGAGCTGCAGAAACTGGATGGACTCTGATGTTGTTGAGTCTTTGTATTCCTCTGTGTGTATTTGTTGTTTATGTGAGAGTGTGTTTGTCTTCCTGTAACACGGCTGGTGAGGACGTGAGCGAGGGTCACTGGGAGGGACGAGGCTGAGAGGATTTTGGTGTTTGAGGTGGTGGACAGCGTTTCTCACTCAGCGTTTCTCTGAGTCGCCGTGAGGAAACATGTTACCTCTGCAGGAAACAGCTGCAGTGTTTGGAGCTGTTGGAAGGTGACTCTTTTTTTTTTTACCTCTTAGGCGAACTGTGTCCTGCTGCTTCCAGTGTTTGTGATGAGTTCAGCTCATCATGTCTGGATCTGTCATCTATCTCTGTCCTGGAAACACACACAGATCTGGTGTGATACACAATGAGGTTCATGCTGGTAGAAATGATCAAATCATTTTAAACTTTCAGTACTTTAAGAACTTTTAGTGGCCATTTGTTATTTTTTCCACTTTTAGCTGTGGAGGAGTCGGTGCAGCAGGTAAACCTCTGTGTTGTGTTGGTTAGTAATGAAGATCTCAACAACTTATCTTAACTGTTATTTTTTATTTATTCTGTCAGGACAGATGATATAACAAGACTTCCATGTCACTAAAACTTTTCCTTTGTCTCAAAATAATAAGTTAGCATCTTCAAATAATGACTTAGTATCTTAAAACTATGATTTTATCTCAAAACAATGAGTTAGCATCGTCAAATAATGATTTTGTATCTTAAAATAATGAATTTGCATCTTCAAATAATGGCTCAGTATGACAGATAGATTTATAATAAGTAAGTGTATCAAATCTGTTTGTGTGCAGGTGTTGTGATTTTGGGGAGAACAAATATAAAGTTTATCCAGTAAACAGTAAGAAACAATATGATCCTGGGTATTACTGTGTTTTCTGACCGTCACAGTGTGTGTGTGTGTGTGTGTGTGCGTGTGTGTGCACAGGTCATACCTCAGTAAAGTGAGGTTTTGGTCACTCAGCCGTAGAAAACACAATCCTTCCCTGGCGAGGTCGGGAGTGTGTGTGGTCAGGAGAGACGAGAGCATGAAAAGCTCACACACAAACACACAAATACACACATACTCACACACACACACACACACACACACACACACACACACAAACACTCACATAAACACACACTCTCTAAGGTCAGATCAAACTGCAGCCAAGAGAATAACAGGAGTCTTAAAGGCTGCTGGTGGATGCACAGGTCACGACGACAGCACGCACACACACACACACACAGAGACAGAGAGAGACACACACTGATCCAAACACATATTTTCTTGCAGACTCACACAAAGAACATCAACAAAGCAGAAGCTCGGAGCCTTTTTAGGAGGAAGAAAGTTGTGATTTTGCTCCTCTTCAGCTTCGTTTCCATAGAAGGACCGAGCTGCTGAAACCATGAATTCTTTGTAAAGCAGTTGTGTATCTTAACGCGTCAGTGTTATGGTTTATGGATGCAGGAGACGTTTGAAAGCGTTACGATGATGAACGGCCTCGCTGTCGACGGCAAACAGCTGTGTGATGTCATCATGAACCAGGACGAAGTCTTTGTCTTCGTTCTCTGGCGGACTGCGATGAGACGGGGGAGTTATTGTTTCACAAACGGAGATAAATCTGGTTTGTGGGATTAAACATCTGAAAGTTGAAGCCTGACATGAAAACACAGAGATTCAGTGGCTGCAGTTAGTATATATGAACCATCCGTTTAATTTTCTGTAATAAATCTGACTGATGAGTCCTGTTTACTCAGAATACACCAACTTTAACAGACACATCTGTCAGAGGCACTTTTTGTTTTGAGATAGTTTAAGTTTTATTTTGTTAGGAACATTCAGAGAGTTCAGATTATGTCGAGTCGCCCTGATCTCACAGGAGCAGGAAGGTGTGACCATATAAGTCACCGTGAAATCTCATTGGCCGGCCGGCTCTGCTGTCCCCAGGTGTGACTCCAGTATTTCCCTCCGTGTCGGTTTTCTTTCTCTCTGCTCCCTGAATCAAAGCTTCTTCTAAAAACACCGTGAAGCTTTAGATCAGACACCATCATCACTCCTCTGACCTCCACCTGTCTCCGTCTCCCCACATCAGACCATCAAGGCGACGTCTCCGCTCGGCGACCCCCGGGTGACCTACAACCTGGAGGAGGGCCAGGTGCCGGAGACCAACATGCCGGTGCGGTTCTACGTCAAGCCGAACCGGGCGGACGGCTCGGCGTCCATCCTGGTGGCCGAGAACCTCGACTACGAGACGACGCGCTTCTTCACGCTCAGAGTGCGAGTCCAGAACGTCGCCGCCGTGCCGCTGGCGTCCTTCACCACCGTCTACGTCAACGTGACAGGTGAGAGTGTGAGAGTGTGTTTGTTCAACACCTGTAGGTACGGGAGCTGGGATGGACCAATCCTGGGAAGAACATGCTCCATCAGCATGTAAACCATTTATTATATATGAACTTGTGAAGAATTTATACAGGAAGTGAAGCGTTTCTTTCTTCAGTAGGGCTGCACAATTAATCGAAATTTTATCGAAATCGCAAGATGATTTGAAAAGTTATTGAACCCAAACTGATGCAGCATTTCTTAAACAACCATGTCAGAAGAAATATCCTGTGATCGAGGAAAAGATGTGACTCTGTTTCAGAAGAGTTAAATTATTGTCCTGCATCAAGCAAAGAAAACAACTGAGGAGACTGATGAAACTAAAACTGGGTTAATAACTGTCCAACACATGATTAAAACCTGGAGGGATGGTGGTGAACCATCGTCTTCAAGGAGGAAATGTGGTTGGAAAAAAATCTTGAATGATCGTGATCAGAGATCACTTAAACATTTGGTGAAATCAAATCATAAAGAAATCAACAGTAGAACTCACGGCTGTGTTTAGTAAGAACATTTCCACAAACACAATGTGAAGAGAATTGAAGGGACTAAACAGCTGTGTAGTCTTAAGAAAACCACTTATCAGTGAGGATAATCAGAAAAAAAGGCTTCAGTTTGCTCTGGAACATAAAGTTTGGACTCTGGATCAATGGAGAAAAGGTCATGTGGTCTGATGAGTCCAGATTGACCCTGTTCCAGAGTGATGGGGGCATCAGGGTAAGAAGAGAGGTGGATGAAGTGATGCTCCCATCATGCCTTGTGTCTACTGTACGAGCCTGTGGGGGCAGTGTTCTGATCTGAGGTTGTTTCAGTTGATCAGGTCGACGTTCAGCAACGTTATGAGTCCAAAAACTGAGGTCAGCTCACAACCTGAATATACTGAACGAGCAGGTTTTTTTCTTCCCTGATGACACGAACATATTCCAACATGACAATATCAGGATTCATCAGGGCTCAAACTGTGAAAGAGTCATTCAGGGAGGATGAAACATCATTTTCACACAGATTGTCCACCACAGAGTCCAGACCTGAACCCCACTGAGAATCTTTGGGACTTTACTCTTCGGTCCGACTCTCCATCATCAATACAAGATCTTGATGAAGAATTAATGCAACTCTGGGCAGAAATAAATGTTGTGACACTGCATGAGCTTATCGAAATGATGCCGTCCAACAAAATATTAGCAGATGATACAAGACTAGTGAACAGGCCTGACGATCCCAAACAGCAGCTTTATAAATGAGTTAATCAGTGACCAAGTCTCACTAGATGAAATAAAAACACACTTAATGCGTCCATATTCTAACTGCACTTCTAATTTAAAAACCTCCCTTCTGTCTTTGACTGTTTCAACATTAGGAGCACATTTACCCTCCATAAAAAAAATTTAAAAAAAAGTCATTGTTCATCTCTGACCAGCGGAGGGAAAGGAAGCGATCAGGGAGCGACTGAAACTCTATAATGAGCGACGCTGCTGGAAAGTGACGAAGAACACGACGGGGAAGAATAATGAAGAGTAGGTTTCATATCCCTGCTCGGAAAGAAAGGAAACAGGAGCGAGTGGTGGCTCGAGCTCCACGCTGCCTCATTTTTAACAGTGACTCATTTCCCAATCAGCGTCTGTAGGCGGGTGGAGAGAAGGAAAGAGGAGAAAACACTTCCTGACTTTGATTGGCTTTGAACAAACCCACATCGGACGCTGTAATTGGCTTAGCGGAGCTTGAAAGTGAGCTGACAAGCTGCTTTGTGGACTCTTCACGGTGTTTGGAGGATAATTCCTCACTAATAACTCAGTTTTCATTAGCGAGGGGGGAGACGCAGTCCAACTTCACTTTCTGATGGACGTCCGCTCTCAGACCGACTGTTCCTCCGTCTTTATTTCACTGTAGTCGATCTTTACTTCTTAATCCTCTTTACGGGCATAAACGTTGCAAAAAAACCCACAAACTTTTCTGTATTTCTTTGCTTTTCTTTTCCTCCCTTTCTTGCTTTTCATCTTGCTCTTCTCTGCGTCTTTTTCTTTGTTTGTTTGTGTCTTTCTCGCCTTTTCTCTGTCAGTTTTTAATCCAATTTAATCAGCTTTCATGGACATGACAGACTGTTTGTGTTCTTCTGCCAGATCCTGCAACAACAAAACAACAACAACAAAAAAAAAGATAAATTTAGAAGGA
>JAJHUR010122260.1:0-11130 GCA_027495735.1 Lutjanus campechanus | reverse complement strand
TACCCCCCCCCCCCCCCCCGAGTAGCTCTGATCTAGATGGATAAATAGCACTACAAGCCAGAGAGAAAATATGCATCGTTTTGATTTTGGGGTGAACTGTCCACTCAAAAAATATACACATTTAAATCACCAAACATACCTATAAAAGTGAACTTAAAGCATAGATGAATTAACACAAAATTCAACCCACAAGTTTCATAATCACATCTACCCCAGGCTGACGACTTCTTACTCCAAACACCAACGAAAACACACCGTGTGTGGACTTATAACCTATTGTCACTGACCTGAAAGACGAGGACACCGGTGTGCGCCACAGCCAGGCTTAGCCTCGTGCCCTCGCGGTCCTTGGCAGGGTGGAGGCGAATCCCATACATCTCCAACCTGCGTGCCACTTCTAGTAACTGATAGTCTGATTCTGCTGGTGTTTGACCTCTAGCAACACAGAACACAACAGTAATATGAAACAATAAGGCTGGCTGGTGATACTTTATATTTTCCTTTCATTTTTGTCAACAAATTCCATGAAAACACCAAATCCAGTGAAGGATTCATGCTGCTCACAAAACTCTGTTGTGTAGCCAAAGCCGAGGACTGATATAACTTATTCACATGAATTCAGGTGGACAGTTGACAGCAAACATTTCATTTTTCATTTTAGTGGATGAGAGCAGGATGGTAAAATTAGGTGAACCTGGCAGAAAATACCAGCAACTAAAGGTGGGTTTGTTTAATAATTATAGTAGCAATACCACAAACCTTAAAGTTATACCAACACCAATTTATTTTTTTATCAGACACCACAGTGTGTAGTTAAAACTGGGGGCAACCCAGCAGCAGCAGCAGCTTTGGAGCCACATGTGGTTCTTTTACTCCTCTTCAGTGGCCCCCTGTAGCTTTGACAAAAAAATTTAATAGAAATGAATAATGGTTCTTATCTTAACAGCTTAATTTTCACTTTTTGTTGTTGGCCTAAATTGATTCTTACATTGTCACATTGGAAAAATGTGTAGCCTTTACACCAAATGAAAAAAAAAAAGTTTTAATATTTTGTCAACTAGCTTATGTCTATATCTATATATATCTATGTATATGTATATGTACTGTATATCTATTTTTAAGATTTATTTGAAATTATTTTTTTGAACCAAAATGGCTCTTTTTATATTATAGTAAAGGTTTCTGACCCCTGAGTGAAGCCACACATTAGAATACATCTTGGTATGCAGAGCTGCCAAATACACTCTGCTCGACTTCACCACACCAGAGACCGTATTGGTTGTAGCTGCTGCGGTAGTGGCCAATGCATTAAATCGAAGAACACTTGCAGTGACTGGCCGCAAGAAAAATCATACAAATAGTCGCTATTTTATAGCTACTGAAAAATAAATGAATAGACATGAAATAATTTTATTTAATGGGATGTAATAATATATCAAATATTGCAATAAAGAAATGCCTCAACACCCCATCAGACTGCGACAATATCTACTGTGACATTACATGTTTTTTTTATTTTATTATTTTATTTTATAACATTTATGCACATGATTAGGTCATAGCTGACTGACTTGTTTTTAATATCATAGTAAATTGTGTATTGTCACATTGTCATGCGTGTTTCATTTTGCCATACTACCACTGTGTTGGACTGTTTGTTTTTTCCAGGGCCATAAAGTGCTGTCTGCTTACCGTCTGCTTGAATCCATGAGAATGCAGCTTTATCCATCCATGTCATATACCTTTGTTATTGTCCAAAAACGATTAAAAACACAAAAACATGCCGCACTGCTGTAAGCGCTCCCTTGGGCACCAAGTGTGCATTAATCCACAGCTGAAAACAGTCCTCAACAAAAGCACTATAATTATGTTTGACTCACATTTGCTATAAACTTCAGTGCCAAGCTGTTCTAGGAAATTACAAGGCCTTTAAATAAAGAAGAAACTAAATATTGATGATGGATTTTTAAAGATTTACATCCAGTAATAATTGTGCTTGGGGCTGAGAGCCCCTGAAATAACAGGGAACTGGGGAATTATTAAGTGACAGACTAACTTATTATTGTTTTCTGTCATGAGATTTGTTGACATTAAGAAAAATATAGAACAGAATTACAGTGACCTTATCCCTAAATCTATATATTGTATTGGTATTATATAAAAGATGTGTTTTGAAAAACAGACCAGAGTAGGGAGGGTGAATTAAGATGCAACAAAATTAAAAACGCTAATCCTACTTCCAGGTTTTAACACTTTGACTTAACAAGTGCAAACTGTGGCATTCATTAGCCTTTCAGCAAATTTTCTGGACAAATACATTAAATCCTGGCTTATCATCCGGCTGTGTGTCTCACTAATTGAGGTGAGAGACCAAGTCCGAGTGGATACAGGTTTCTCATGTTTATCTGAGTATTTGGAGCAGTGCTGGAAGATTGGGGAGGGGTTGCAAACATTTACTAACTTTCCTAATTCTTATCAGTGGATAAGCCTTCCTGTTTCCTGTGTGCGGTGCTTAAAAAGAAGAGATTTAACACAGTGTGGCACCCAGCCAGAAGAGACGCAGTAACAGTTATCAACTGAGCAAAAAGAGTGGAAAAAGAATGATTTTTAAAGAGAGCAGTCAAATCTAAGGGGAGCTCCTTTCACGAGGCAGCCGCCCACAGTGTGTGTCCCTCTCTGGCACGGCCCACTGTAACGTAGAAGGTGAGACGAGGGTTGGCAGAGCTCACATTCAAATTTGTGCACTGATGAGGACATTTTGAGGGAGGATGGCAGGAGGAGATCTGGAAAGTTGCCAGTAATATACTCCCAACAGCATACCACTCTTAAAGAGATAGTTCAGATTATTTTTAGGGGGTCTATATGAGGTACTTCGCAATAATCAGTGTATTACCTACAGTAGATGGTGGTCGGCATGACCCCGATTTGGAGAGTCAGAGAGGAGTAACAGCAAGGAAGCTAAGCAACATACTGCTGTGTACAGGGCCAACAAGGTATTTTAAACACTTAAAAGAAATCTTGCACCTAAAAAATGAACATCAGCTTAAGTGTAAGCACTATTTAGAATATTGTCATAGTTTTACTTTGCCATCAGACAGCCTTTTCTGACAGGAAACCGCCATTATGTATCCCAAATATCACTCTCTCCAAACCATCCAAACTCCAGAGGTGAAATCAGTCATTTTACCTCGCAGCACATGGGAGTTGCTGGTCTGCTGCTGCCTCGATCATTTAGTTTGTTTGTGTTATTTTGTGACTTTAGTGACTCAATACCAAAGTCACACAAACAAACTAACAGATCCAGGCGGTAGTGGACCAATGACTCCCATGTTCTGTGAAGTAAAATTGCTGATTTCGCCTATGGAGTTTGGTCGGTTTGTAGAGAGCGATGTTTGGCTTATGTAACAGCAGTTTAGTCAACTGGAAAAAGCGAGGTACAGCACTGAAAATATTCTAAATATATCACATACCCTTAAACTAATATTGATTTTGTTGCTGACCCCGTCCACAACAGTTTATTTCTTAGCATCCTTGCAGTTACTCTGACACTGGCTATTAATAGAACCTCATACAACCCCACATCAAATAATCTGTACTATCCCTTTAAATTTGAGGCTGATACTAGTGTAGAAAAAGAGTCAAGTTCAATAACCAGCTTCCCTTCACACAAACTCCTGCATTAGACACATGAGAGTAGACTCAGAAAATCTGAGTGTTTAACCCACCAACCCAGCTGATAACAGCTGTGTGAGTCATTTGGTAGGCTGCAGAAAGATTTCAGTGCAGGCTTTTGTTGCTAGAGTAGTGGATAAACATATTTCCACATCTGGCCAGAAGCCGTAAAACAGCTTACAAAGACTAGATTTTCTAGGTTTATGTATAATAAACAGCTACACAGAGCACACCAGAGAAAGAACCCATTCATTCAATGGCTGATTTCCTGAATGTGTCACCTGTATAATAAAACCTCCCTACGGGTCATGCATGAGCTGTGAAACAACATTTCCTGTTCATGGGTGAAGAGAATAAGTGGTGTTCAGGCACGGCTTCAGTGACCTTTTTAAGAACAGAGCTAAAAAGAAACCATGGCTGGATGAAAGAAATTTATTATTTTAGGATTGAACTCCAGTTCCAGAGACTCACATATTCTTTGAGTGAAACTCCATGATCTTGTCAATCAGGGGCATTTGATCTGGGATGTAGTTGTTGTTGAGGAGGTGTGACCGGCACTGGCTCTCCTCAAAGTCCCCAATCTCAGCTGAAAAGTTACAGAGAAGAAGGAAAAAAATTAAAAGTTATCGTAGAAATAAACATAAGTGACCAGCTAAATGAAAAAATACAGCATTACAGGAGCACTATGCAACATTTGCACATCCAAAGACGAGTACAGCAGTTAAAACAGTGAGTTGAATCCATAGACATAATCTATGTTTGAATGAGTTGTTTTCCCCCACCCCCTCCTCCCCAGACTCAAGGAAGCTCAGGCAGGCTGCAGCTCAAGACAAGCACGAACACTGTAATTTGACCATAACAAGCGGCGAAGAGTCCCACACTGTTGATCAGCTGTTTTTAACTGTGAGTTGTCCGGCAATACAAAGTACAGACACACACATGTTGAAGCGAGTTCAACTTGGCATGTTTCCTTAATCACTGATGACATATTGTGATGATTTGATGATGAATTGCAATAAATATATTACAGATTTCTCCTTGAAAGGGATGGTTTGGATTGCTTGACAGGTGGCTGTATGACAAACTTATCCACAGTAAGTGTATTACATACAGTAGATGAGTGTACACTGTATTTAGAATATTTTCAGTGCTTTAACTTTGCTTTCAGACAGCCTTTTCAGACAGGAAACTGACATTACATGAGCCAAATATTGCTCTCTCTGAACCAACCAATCTCTATTGGCAAAATCATTAATTTTACCTCACAGAACACGGAAGTTGCTGGTCTTCTGCTGTTTCGATTGGTTAGTCAGTTTGTGTTACTGTGTGACACGGTTTGTGTTACGGTGTTTTAAAAGGTTAGTTCATATTCACCAAAGTCACACACTGACACAAACAAACTAACTGATCGAGGTAGCAGAAGACCAGCAATATTTAGCTTATATGATGGCATTTTCCCCAGCTGTCTGACAGCAAAGTAGAGCTGCGAAAATATCCTAAATATAGTGTGCACTTACAATGATATTGATTTTTTTAGGTGGCTAAAATTAGGTTTGTTGCTGAGCATGTCCACAGCAGTAAATTGCTAAGCTTCCTTGCAGCTACTCCTCCGTCTCCTATGCCGACCACCAACATACGATCCTCTACACTTCACATGCAACCCTATATCAAATAATCTGAACTATCCCTTTAAAGGATCATCGTGCATGTTGTCTTTGATCATTTTTTTGGTAACATTCTGTAACTCAGAAATGTCAGGGAATGAATATGCTCAGAATTTTCTGGCAGGCAACATGATGTGTGTGGTTGTTCTGAAGCCGTCCTGCAAGATTATGTTCAGGCATCCAACTGAAAGGTATCCATAGCAACACACAGATAATCATTTTGCAATGGTGTGCTGTGTGCTATATGACAATGTTTGATGATAAGCTCTGTGTGGGGAAAAAAAGCATAACGTGTCTTCAAAGACATTTATCTGATCAGTCGCCTCTTTGGTGTCTTGATCTAAATGAGGAAACAGCCGTGAGGAACTTACACTGGATAATGTGGGAGACCATCAGCGCGGCACTGGTGTCGTTGCAGGTCAACCGTCCGCAGGAAACATCCTGTTTGATCTGCAGGGCAAACAGGTACCTGGAGGCAAACACAAAAAGCTTTCACAGATTTGGTAGAGTAGATGTGATGGTGGTTTCCACACTGGAGCAAGATCAAATGGAACTCTGAATCAGAAACACCATGTACTGATGATTTCAAGGGACGTGCTGCAACAAAATTTCTGATGCAATTCAATGCATCCTGCCTCTTTTAATTTTACACGAGAGTTCCAGTCAAAGTTGGGCCAGGTAATTCAGTAATTAATACCGTAAGTTCAGTGAAGTCATTAATTGAAGATTTACTGACTGTCTTGTCTTATAGTGCTGCTTCTCTTGGATGCAAGCCAAAGAAGGAGTCAGTGTAGGTATAACAATTATTTCAGATCAGGGGTTTTCAAAGTCTGAGACTGTCTGCCTCTCCTCAGACAAATTTTTGAGAAAAGGTTCCCTTACCTTAGTTTACTTGTTTAGTTTCAGTCAATACCTGGATGTTTATGGGATCGTGATTATGTAATTCGATCCCACAGACAAGGCTCAACAATTGAGCAAAGATAGCCTAATATTGCTCTTTTACGTAGGTTTAGACTACACCAACCAAACACATAAAAACAGTATCAAAAAGGATTTATTAGTTTAAGACTCAGCGAAAATGGTAAAAACAGTTGAATTCCCAAATACTGCATGTCTCTTACACCAAATCACACACTTTTATACTATTCTATGTGATCTCCTTTTGATAACTAATGTAATAACTAATGGAATATGTTTTTACTTCCATTCTCTGAACCTCGCCTGAAACTGTTTGGAGCCCCCTAGAGAGGCCCGCCTCCCACTTTGACAACCTCTGGTTTGAATAATAAAAAAAAGAAAGTTAATATTTTACAATATAAATGAATTATGTAGTGCACACTCAAAAGTCAGGATGAGATAAGAAGTGCTATCAGTTTCATCAATGGACCTGCAGAAACTGTGATGCCACATGCAAAGTGGCTGCTACTTGACTTCATAATGAAGGAGGAGGGAGGAGGTTTGTCCGTTCAGCCACAGCAGTTACACTTAAACGTATAGTTATCCAGCTATATCGGACTCAGTCTGTATTGGTATTGGCGTATACTGGCTGATAAATATTAGCAATAATAATATGTGATTTGACAGATTGTCAAAGCATTGAATTTGCATGAAATGCATGAAATTTGAATTCTTAGGTAAAACACTCTATAATATGTCTATCTATCTATCTATCTATCTATCTATCTATCTATCTATCTATCTATCTATCTATCTATCTATCTATCTATCTATCTATTTATTTATCTATATATATATATATATACACATAAGTATACTTGTTTTTTGATGCACTTCAATAGAAAAGTTAAGTCAGAAGATTAGTTATCGTATCATTGTATATGTTTAAATTTATATATGCGTGTGTACATGATCATGTCTCTGCATGAGGATATGTGAGGATATATGTAGTGGCATGAATGCATAATAATACATTGCAACAAACTATTATTTTCATTATAGACTGATCCTTTTTTTTCATGAACTCAAAATTGTTTGGTGTATAAAATCTCAAAAATAAATAGAAAAATGTCCATAAATGTTTTCAAATGTCCAACACAAAACTGAACCACTTTACATTATATAAAACAAAGAAAAGCAGCAAATCCTCATATTGAAGAAACCGAAACCAGAGAATGGTTGGGGTTCTTGATTGATAACTGACTTAGATCATTAATAAATTATATAATTGTTTCAGTTCAACCTGCAGCCACATTCATTCATTGTGTGTATGTATATCTTCCAGTGTGAGACACCTAACTAGCAAGCTGTGAAATCTAATATCCCAGTTAGGGGCCAATTATGTCTATCTATTTAATATGTGTGATATAATAAAGACAGATGTGTCGTGTGTGCTGGGTAACTCACATATTCAATTAGGCCTATTATTCATTAATTCCTGTTATCATCATTGCACTGCATGATTGCTGTATTTATAAATATAAAGATCAGCAAGTACTGTATAAAAAAGCATCTAAAGTGCGCTTTTTATGTATGTGAGATCTCCAGAGCCAAGCTTAACAGTACATACACAGACGACGTGTCAGAAAGACATTACTTCCTGAGATACTATTTCTTCACACTGACAGTAAAAAGCATGCAAGTCATGAGCCTACACCACAACGAGGACACAGAAACCAGAAAATCATTAGCTCTGCGCTAATCTCCAGAGGGCTAAATCAGGAACATGGCAGCCATGACATGCGAATTGCAGAGCTGAAGAGAGAATAAATCTTTGGGGAAGCAGAGCACATGTTTCATTTATGCCTCTACAATCACTTTCGGTCACAGCTGAAGTCATTTACATGTACAAAGACATATCGCACATGAAGGTACATTTCAATGTCGACTTGAAGACGTGCATGATGTAGAAATAAAGGAGTTTAATTATGTAGAGAAGACTCAGAGCAGCTCACCTAGTTAGCTCCTCCAGTAGCTGAGCGTGATCTGGAGGAAAGAACTTCACAGCAAACCTCAGGATCGTGTGCTTCGGCCCTGTGTGGGAGAGATGAGATTTGTAACTAGCGATATGACGATTAATTGGGCTGATTATCTGGCATTTTGGGATAACTGGCATCAGTCAATGCCTGTGCTCACCAGGCTGCAGACACATTTGCAGGCAGCCTTGTCGGTGTGGATGCTGTGGAATGTTATCAGTTCTCCCCCCTTGTGAGAACTCTCATGCATGCTGCTGTAAATGTTTGCCTAAATTTCCTCATTCATTGTTTTTACTAAATTTTACCATGTTTATCTCAGCCTAAAGGACAGCAAATCTAATCTCAAACTATTACTGACTGGTAGGGATGCAAATTCTGTGTATTTTCCTTACCCGTCAGCTGAAAGCAGTAACAATACAATTAATCAATTAATCATTAATAAATAATAAGACATGAACAACACACTTTTGTCTCAGTTTTTTATGTTTAAGTTTCCTTATTCAACAAATGGCTTCACCAGACAAAACAATGTCAAATGGGGTGCAATAATTGCATTTCTAGACTGTCAATTAATTGTTGATTATACATTAATACATTTTTAATTGGTTAAAGTCTTGACAGCAATTAATGATTAATCATTAACATCCATACTGGCCATTGTTGAATATGTTTAGAATAATACAGGTAAATGGCGTAATCCAAGTCTCCTAAAGCCCTGACATGTCGGGGCTTGATTATACCAGATGAGCAGTACGGAGGCACTTAATGATTTTTTTAATGATTTTTTTTTTTTTTTCCATTTGAAAACTGGTCACCATTCACTTCCACTGTTCGGGAGATTCTGCAACGCTGCTTTCCTGTAAAACTCTAGCAGTGTTTTGTGGACTGAAAAACTAAACCTGAGCTTCAATCGGCATGAGAGTGAGTAGTAATGACTGAATTTTAATTTTTAGGGTGAACTATCCCTTTAATTTAGACCCCTGGTCCTTAAGTTCCTCCAAAGGTTACTACTACTTGGAAAGTTCCTGCAGTGGAACTGCAGCTGTACTTCTTCTTCTACTTCTATGTAGTATCTCATCACTGATTTGACGGCCATGTTTTCCAGATAAAACAGTCAGACACTCAAAGAAAAATGTGGTAGACCAATTGGAAGCACTTACGTCTGAGCTGCTTGATGATGGGCTTGATATGGTCTAACCAAACCTGTGGAAAAAAAGATACAAAACATCACTCACTAGCAGGTTTTAAGCAAAACTCATTCTGACATGTGTAAGAAGACAAAGCTCCATTTTACTTTCACTTTCATCCTCACTCACCATCATCTTTTGATGGTTCTGAAACTCCAAGCCAAAGTAGTCCCCCTCAATGAGGTTCATGTGGGAGCACACCAGGTCGAACAGCACCTTGCCTGAGGCTTTTTGCTGTGAGCAGGAGAGAAAACAACAACAACAAAGAAGTCTGGTTAAAATAACACTTGTCTGGGTTTTTTTTTTTTATGAACAAGTACAGAAACCGTTTGCATTTGTTTTTTTTCAATCCAAGTGACATTTTCTTATTTAAACCCAGGACATCCAAACTTCAGGAAACCACAACGATGAGACTTTGACACAAAAGAGCAGTGACAAACATAAGAGCCCTGCTTTGTAGGCCTGTCAAAGCCTGTGGTGGTTAAAGTCACCTAAATAGATGACAACGCTGTCTGAATTCCTCTGCTATCCTCCCTCCTTCCATCCTGGCATTCAATAGCTCAGTTGGCCACAAAAAGATTCTGCAGCGACAGGGGGTTGGACCCTGTCTTTGATCTGTGTTTTTCAGTGTCACTGCTGTCACTGATGACGGACCAGCGGCCTTTGAGGCTGATACAAAATCAGGACGGGATAAGCAGTCTTCCTAACCATCTGTGTCCTCAGTCACCCTACATACAGTCCACATAAACACTCTGAAGACTAACTTAACCGTCCACAGTCTATGAAATAAAAGTGATATCTAGGACCATGTACGGTTCTTTGGATGTTTATTTCCTGTCAGAGGGTCCTACTTCGTACCCAGAATAAAGGGTTATGTCTACAACCATCTGTGAAAGTGAGAAATTCTACAGAGAACCCTTTAAGGTGTAATGGTTCCACCCAGAACTAAGGCTGGGTATCATTTGAAACATTATGATACCAGTACCAACACCAGTCCCCTTAAAGTGATACTGATACTAACAAATGATTTCATTCTACACCTTTTTTTTAAAACTTTCATACTTCTGAAGGTTTTGGTGGCGTCTGACACACAGAACTGCTGGTCAAATATACCGTACTTGACTTCACTACACCAGCTTGAATCCACTAGCTGTAGCTGCAGTAATGGGCCAATCACATGGTGCATTAAACTCAAGAGGGCTTTGCTGCGAGGAAAACCATATAAATAGTCATGTATTTCTAGATCTGGGTACAAAAATAACTGAATGAAGGTAGCGTTTGACTGGAGAAGTTTTGATACAAATTGGCACTGGGTTATTTCAATCAATATCTGAAAAGGTATTGAGCACCAATACACAGCCCTATCCAGAACCTTCTAATAAGAACATTTTCAACTAATAGAACAAAGTTCTACCAAGAAAGCCTTTATATTCCAAGGGTTTCATCTAGAACACATCCAAGGGTTCTTACAAGAACCCGTTATATTCCAAGGGTTCAATCTAGAACCCACTCAGGGGGTTCTACTGACAACCTTTTATATTCCAAGAATTTCATCTAGAGCCCACACAGGGGGCTCTACCAAGAACCCCCCTGGATGGGTTACATTCCAAGCGTTGCTCCTAAAACTCTCAATTTTTCTGAGAGTTCTATGAAGAACAAAGCAAAACATTAGTG
>JAJHUR010122255.1:811-11011 GCA_027495735.1 Lutjanus campechanus | reverse complement strand
ACTGTAAGGCAGCTTACAGGCTCTCAGTCATTTTTAGATCTGTTCAAACAGCGAGGATTAAACGTGGTAGTAATCCATGGGAGACAAATAGTGTGTCTGAGCTGCATGTCTACCTCCGAATGAGACGCGAGGAGCTACGCTGCAGTGTCGTGGACCATGTAATGTGGCAGAGGGTTTTCAATGGAGGGGACAATGCTGACGGCGGGACAGGAGAAGCCACAGAAGCGGGTGAGGTTCCGCGTGGCTTCTGGGAACAGTGGACGGGTGCTGAAGGAGATGTTCAAGGATGAGGGGCCTTCAGACTCCCTGGATTCAGACTGCACCAGTAGCTCTGATGCTGAGCGGGCCAGCACCCCCTCAACGAGTGGGGATGCTCAGGGACACCTGTACGCATACCTGGGCTCCGAGCTGGACGACAGCGAGTGTGAGCCTGATGACCTGCTCACGTACGCAGGGGCCACCAAGGACTGGATGTTCACCACCAAGAGGGTCAACATACTCAGTAAAAATGGGACTGTCAGAGGGGTGAAGCACAAAGTCAGCGCAGGTCAGACGCTGTTTGAAAACCTGCCCAATTCCAACAGTGTAAGTAGAGTTTCATCTTTATTATTTCTGATACAATCTGATTGATAAATTCCCAGTATTACTTCAGTTCCCCATCAGCGTTGTCCTCAAGACCCTGAAGTCTAGTTACAGGTAGGAGCTACATGTAGGTGTATGACTGGGATAAAAGCTCACAATAGAAGACAAGGTCACAGAGCAATTAAAGTTTAATGATGCATTTCGTTAAGTGTTTCAGGAGAAACTAATCAGGTTAATGAATTCTCTGCACTTCGCTTTCTAGTATCCCCTCACCAAGAAGAAGTGCTTGTTATTCTGAGGTAACTCCTGGCCCATGTGCTGACGCAAAGGTGATATACAAGGTCACACCGAAGAAACTATTCCCCTACAAAGTAGCATTAACAGCGTCACAGTAGGCGAGATAAAGCTGCTCCTCATCACGATTAAATAAGATTATCTATCACTTAGGGTGAAGTTTAAATGCTTATCAAGGTCTTGTCTTATTTAAAAAGAGAAATTCAGGTGTATTTACTTGTTTTATCAAAATCAAAATGACATATATGTTACAGTATTACTAATAATGTTTTAAGCAGAGGTGGGAGGTACAAATAATTTGTTACTGTACTGAATTAGTAGTAGTAGTAGTGGAGTTTTCAGGTCTGTACTTGAGTAATTATTTTTCTGGCAGTTTTTTTACTTTTACCCCTGGCATTTTTACTCTTTCTAAATGTGCACCGGCTTCCAACATAAAGACTGGTTTCCACCTAAATAGATGGGAAAATAACAAATAGAAATGATGATTACCTGGTGTATCTATCAGTACATATCACACACAACAGACAAGACAGAAATCTAACAAGACAAAAAATTGTAAACGATAACAAGATGTGACAAAAGGTAAAGGACGTAACAAAACAAAACCAATATAAAAGACAAAAAGGGCATAACAAGCAGAAAAACAATGTGAAAGAGGAGGCAAGACGAAAAACAATGTAAAAGGAACAAGACGTAACAGACAAAGAGGGACTTTCACTTTTAGACACCAAGTACATTTCACAGCCGGAACTTTTTCACTTTTACTTGAGTAAAGAAGTTGAATCAGTCTTGAATCTTTTTTTTTACACATGTATCTGTGCTTCTGCTTGAGAAAAGAATGTGTACTTTTGCTTCCTCTGATTTTGAGGCAAGCCAGAACTTCTTAAAATTTTTAATGTGACTGACTTACTTGTTTGAGGTACTTGTTCAGTGACAATGAACATTTCACATTACAATGATAACAAAAGACATAGTTTAATAGACATAGTTGTTAAACAACCAGCTTTTTAGTTTTATTCATATTATGTTTGGCCATGGTCACAGACTTCATTCTTCACTGATGTTCTCTTGTTTTCCTGGATGTTATAGCAACTAGTGGCCAGCAAGAAATGCACCATTACCTTGAATAAATTACACATTTCTCTAGCTTTGACCATTGTTGGAAACAGATGAGATGTAAGAAGTATACAACTCAACAAGTCATACAACATATGTCATATATAGTGTTTTTTTTTCATGTGAAACTGTTTCATTTTATAGCTTTAAATAATATATTTATCATGCTGTGCAGACTTTGCAACTCCGTCTATTCTTTCACCTGTAAGAGCATTCAATAAAACATAAGTTTGACAAAGAAAAATGTAAAATACATGTTCATTTTGATGTATCACCATCATAAACTTAAAGGCAAAACGAGTAGGATTAAAAAAAAAAAAACGTGTAGACTGTATGTACAGATTCAATCATCACTTATGACCCAGTAGAAGTGTGTGGCGGTGTCTGTATCTGCCTGTATTTTCTTATTTGCTGAGTTCGGGGTCCACAGACTGCGTTGTGAACAGTTTAGGAACTACTTTCTTTCTACCGTAGAATCTACCTTAACTACTTTTTCTCCTAGAAAGAAAGTACGTAGTACCTACATGAAACTGTTTGAAACAAGGTCTATGGAATATTTTGAGTAAACAGGTCATGATTTATATGAAGAGACACTGCTGTTGAGTTTTACAAATGGGCCCATGTGTACAGACACTCTTGCGAAACCACAAGACCCTTACATACCCTCCACCTCAGAAACCACCAGTTGTAGTGCAGAGGCTCAGGCTAACACAGCTAACATTAGCTACAACTTCTGCTGACTCAGCAGCTACAGGTAAGCACAAATGGGAGAAGACCCAAAAATATTCAACACAATGTGCTATGTCTCTCTATCAGCCAAAGGGTCAATAAGCCTGAAAAACATTGGAGAGCCCTGATGTAAAGCATTTCAATTTACAATGCGTTATAAATCAGTTATAATTTATTTGTTTCTGACAGTAATGATGTTGATGTTGATCTATTAAGCATTAGCAAAGCCATTAGCTACACTAAACACGAGAATACTGAACACAAGATCAGCAAAACCTGTTTTAACCACCTTTAAAATCAGTATCAGTTTAAATGTATGTTATATTTAGAATATTTTCACAGTTTGAAGAGAGCAATATTTGATTCATATAGAACAGCAGTTTCCCAGTAGGAAAGGCTGTCCAACACCAATGAAAAGCAGTAAAATGTTAGTGCACACTAAATATAGTGTACACTTGAACTGATACTGATTTTTTTTTAGGTGGCTGAAATAAGTTTTACTACTGATCCTATCAACAGCAGTATATTGTTTAGCTTCCTACATCAGTACTCCTGCTGCTTCTCCAACTTGAGGTGTAGTGACCATCATCTACTGTATGTACATACACTGACTATGGAGAAGTAGTTCATAGTTCATTTGAACCTTATAGAAAAATAAACAAAAACAAAACTTAATCATGCAGCTACATACAACTACAAAGTATTTTCCTTCCCTCTTAGATGGAGTTAACCCTTGAATTTGGGCGGATAGTGATCTACACCACAAGTTTCCGTGTGGTGAGGACGACGTTTGAGCGCTGCGAGCTGGTGAGGAAGATCTTCCAGAACCACAGGGTGAAGTTTGTGGAGAAGAACATCGCCCTGGACTGTGAGTACGGGAAGGAGCTGGAGGAGCGGTGCAAACGTGTGGGAGAACCTCCTTCATTACCCGTGGTGTTCATTGACGGACACTACCTCGGGGTCAGTTCTCCTTACTCTTCTCTTGGGATGACGTCTTGTACATCCACACAGAGTTCATGAAACACTGAATTATGGCTCTGAACTTGTTTTGCAGGGTGCTGAAAAAATACTTGGCATGAATGAATCAGGAGAGCTTCAAGATCTTCTGACAAAAATCGAGGTTGGTTTTCATTGTGTTTGCCTTGGAAATTACATTATAAATAATAGATGCTGGTCAAATGGGTGATTTTCTTGTGAAATAACCACTTGCTGACACATATTGATGTTTAATTATTCATGAGCTACATATTAGATTTACAGAGTGATGATATACTTTGTAGCACATATAATATTAAAGCATGAGGTAATTATAAAGTCATAATAAATTAACACTTAGTGTCTCTGCAGAGTCATTGAGATGAACACGGTGCAAACAAGAGCCGTCATTTCCTCTCACTAGTCATGTCATCAATAAAACATGAGCAAAACTGCAGTGTAAAAGACGCATGCACATCAATAAGTGACCATCAATAATGGAGGGCTTGTTATTGATTCTGCTTCCAACACATTTGTTCAAACACACCAACGCAGAGCTCATCGCTCGGCTGTACAAACCGAGATCGTGTAAACTATATCTGAGCTGCAGCAGCGACGTCAGTCACAGAGCACTGGCCTTTTCTCGGCCTCGGCTGTAATCTGGAGTTCAGTACTAACAAACGTCTTCATAAGCGAATGCAGTGCAGTGTTATGACATTTAAGTCATGCATTCCTGTCACTGCAGGCTATTTAAAAAAAAAAGTGTGCTGCTCTGAAAGGTCATGCATACACTAATCAGTCCAGAATTGCACAGCAACATGGCTTTATTATGTCTTTATATCTGAAGAGACAAGGCCAACAAAAATTCAATCCAATCTCAAAAATGTATAGAAGATGTTAGTAAAGGAACAGTTAAACACTTATATACACTGTATCTACTTTCTTGTCGACATGGGAGGAGATGACAGGAGATGGTCAATTAAACTCAGCATTAAGGCTGAAAACAGGGGGGAAACTGCCAGCCTAGCTCTGTTGGGAAAAAAAAAAACAGCAGCTCAGAAGCTCAGCTAATTAACACGTGATATCTCATTTATTTAATCTGTGAAAAAAAATGAAGTGTAAAACCAACAAGTCTTGTTTTTTACTGCTGGATCGTGTTGGTACAATTAGAAGGAAACGGGAAACCCTCCTGTTATTTCAATTTTGGAGTGTTCATGCATGGTTAACCTAAGCAGCAAACTGCAAAGCTGAAAACTGAAGCCATCGTGGAACTGCAGTTCCTCGTGGGGCCACTTAAGGCTCCAAAAGTAAGTTAGACCACCATATTAAAATGCCCAAGATTAAAGTAATAAGCATGTTTATAGCCTGGAACAAAAAAACCCAAAACAAACAGTTTTGGTCCCTACAGCTAGCAAGATTGTGACAGCCAGAGCCACCACACTGTGCTCACAACAAACAGTGGCTCTTCAGAAATCTGACTTGACAATCACATGATTTTGATTAACCTAAACTAGCTACTTTTCTGATAATTGGGGTAGTTTGCTAACGAGTGAAACCAGATAACAAACTGCGTATGACATGATTTGAAATAGCTAAATCTTTAGCATTAATGTTGATATGGGATTTTATATACATGTAACTGTCAGTAATGATGACTTTGCAGCCATTTGCTGACAGTTCTTTTGACACCTGCTTTTGAACGGTTTTTCACTACGTGGGAGATATCGTCATTGTAAGAAATTAAAAATATATTCTACTAAGGATTACAACTTTGAGGCTGATGTGACCAATTTTTCTGACAGAGTTTCTAATGGTCTAAATTAGAGCTGCACTATATGGGAAAAAACATATTGCAAGTATTTTTACAGATGTTGCAATTGTGATATGATTCATGATTAGTGGAATCATGTTGTCATATATATATTGCAATTGGCTATGTTGCAATTTCAGTAATATTTCTATTAATTGTGAAGCCCTAGTATAAATTAGATTAGGTAAGTATGTGCCATACTATTACTTTGTTGGAGGCAGCGACTTTCTGAAGTCTCCCCTGGTGGCTTGGCCACCGCACAGTGACGACAAGACTCCAGGAAGTCACCTCACCCGGCCAAGAAATCGTCTGGCACATTACTCCCTGTAAAACCAGCTTTGACATTTTTAGAAAAGGTTTTTTGTTCAGAATGAACAAATGAGATATAACATGTTAATTAATGAGCTTTATAAGAGCTAGATTTTTCTCTCTTAAGACAGAGCCAGGCCAGCTGTTTCCTCTTGTTTCCAGTTGTTATGTTAAGCTAAGCTAACATGGCACTGACTTGACAAAAAAGCAAAAAGAGGTGTATCCCAAAATGTCAGACTATTTCTTTAAAGGTTTAAGGTAGGTTTGTACTAAATTTATTCACTTAAAACCTTTAAATCTCAGAAAATGTGGGTTTTAGGAGAAATAAAACCAGCTCTGTTTTGTGGAATATCAATATTATCGATGTCAGTATGTAACATTGGATATCTTATCTGGAATCCATTTTTCTAGAGGGTGCAGCAGCCCCAGACGTGCCAGACCTGTGGGGGCTTTGCCTTCATCCCCTGCCCGATGTGCCATGGCAGCAAGATGTCCGTGTTTCGCAACTGCTTCACGGATTCCTTCAAAGCCCTCAAGTGCACTTCCTGCAATGAGAACGGCCTGCAGCAATGTGTGAGCTGCAGCCAGTGATGATGAGGATGTTAAGTGCCTGACCCAACATCCTGACATCCTTCTCGGAGACCCTAAACATACAGGAGCTTCAGCTGAACTGCAACACAGGCAGGGAAACACATGAAACACAGCAGGACTCTTCTTCCATGGCCATTGTTAGTAAAGAACACGTGAATTTCTAATAAAATCTGCGAATTTGTGGATGTGGTGTAGTTCGTCAAGCTCAGTGTCATTCGTGATAAGAATGTGTTGGTGCAAATGTGTGATTCTTCTTGATAAAAAGCAAAAACCTCAATATCAACACTAAAAGTCCTCAGGAACCAAGATATTGATGCTAAAAATCATCAAGAATGTCAATATCAATGCTAAAAGTAGTCAATAATCTAAAAAATGTTGAAGAACTCAGGTAAATGCTTAGAACAGTAAAGAATCAAAATCAAAATAGTCAATAACCTTTAATATCAATGCCAACGTTGTGAAAAAAAACTTAATTTCAATGCTAAAAATAGTCAAGAACCCAGGTAAGAAAGCAAAAAATGTTGAAGAACTCAGATATCAATGCTGAAAATGGTTAAGAACCCAGATAAATGCTAGAAATTGTTAAAAAAAATAAAAAATAAAAAGGCAAAATCAACACTAAAAATCATATATAATGCTTAAAAGGATATTCCACTTTGCATGATAACCCACTCAGTATGTACTCACCACTATGCCGATGTGATGATGGGTGAAGGTCTTCAGTTCACTAAACAATCCTGGAGTTTCAGCAGAAAACAGGGTAGCCGCCTCATCCAGTACAATGGCAGTGAACGGTGACCACGGATAAAACGTTTAAAAAAGCACACAAAACAAACACAAAACGTCTCCATCTTGCTTGTGTGGTGTAATCCAAGTGTCCGCGAGCTGCAACATTAAAAATTAACTGCAAAAGACGCCATTTACGCCATGTTTTTAGCCGAAATGTCAACTGTAGCATGTACATACTGAGTGGGTTATCATGCAAAGTGGAGTATCCTTTTAATATAAATGACAAAAAGCATGAAGAAGCCAGATATCAATGCTATGAATCGTTATAGAATAACAGCAGGCGTCTTCCAAATTTCTCTTCGCATGGTTTCTGTCTGGGTCAGTTAACACGTCATGAACTAGTTTTACCTCTGGTAAACGTAAGCTTGTTATTTAATTAGTGAGGAGGCTCCTCCATTGACAATGCTCCCATTAGTAATCCCATATCAGACAGAGTTAAGGACAGAGGACAGAGAGGGAAAGTCAGTGGCTCAATTTGTAGCCAGCAGAGGGCATGAAACTGGACCTTTGCTCACAGTGGAGCAACAGACCTCATTCAGACTTGAGGTCACTGAGTGTCATTTTTGTTGCCTCAGTCGTGGGTGGAGTCTGCAACCCACCTGCCCATTTTGTTTTCATCATACAGTTTTTGCTGCACGAACACCTTTAGTGGAAAAAGAAAGAAAGAAACAAAACTTGCAAGCAGGTTTTAACAGGGTCCAAGCAGGTTGTGAAAAAGACATTTTTAGATCAGACGACCAGATGCTGATGACTAGCAAAATTTTTATGTCATTTTTGGGATAATTGCTAAAGCTTTGTTTTGTAACATTACCTTGAGGTGAATAAGTGTCATTATACATGCCTGAGTAGTGGAGGGAACACACAATCACCTGCCACCACCACATTGTCCACTTAGGGATTTGAACCCCATGGTCACAGTGCATGTCTTACATTTCTTCAAACTTGACACAAAGGTTCACTTGGACTGGAACTGATTAAATTTCAGTGGTCAGAGGTCAAAGGTCAAGGTAACAGTGACCTCACTTAACACATTTTTGGTTATAACTCAAGGTTTGATATGCCAGTTATAACCAGATTACTCACAAATATCTAAAAAGGATAAAATGATGAAGTGATGACATTTTATATTCAAAAGGTCAAAGGTCAACTTCACTGTGACATTATTGTCTTCAGCTCTCTATCAGTCCTCTGTCCTCCTCTGTGATAATCATCTGTAGAGAACTTCCATTTCACAACAATACACTTAATTAAATTCCTTCAAAGTTACACTTGTACATTTTGGGAAACACTGAGCAGCGTTCATCATTTTCTGATATATTATTGACCAAATAACTAGTTGATTAATGGAGAAAATGGCTGACAAATTAATTAATAAGTAAAATAATAATTACAGGAAAGACTTGAAAAATAGGCCCAAACATGTGGACCACACAGATTTATGGTTCAAGAAAAATGTTGATCAAAGCTCAAGATGACGTCGTCAAATGTCTTGTTTTGTCTACAACTTAAAAATGTTCAGTTTCCTGTCAGGAAGGAGTAAAGAAACCAGAAAATATTCACATTTAGGAAGCTGAAATCAGAGAACTTTTTAATAAGAAATGACTCAAAACAATTAATCAATTAATTGAGAAAATGATCAACAATAATCAATTAATCGATTATGAAAATAATTGTTGGTTGCAGCCCTAAAAACACTATATCACGCTAAACAATTTCACCATATTTTATATTGAGGTAATCCAAACGTAACTGAAAGTAATCAAATTACACTACATTAATACTGTGATATTTGGATTATGTTACTGACTACATTCTTAACAGGTAATTGGTAACTGTATCAGAATACATTTTTACATTTTTAGAGTAATCCTCTCAACCCTGTGTGTACTTTGAATCCATGAGGACAAAAATGTCCCCTTCCTTAGACCGCTATAAGCTAATTATAATATTATTTCCTCTTTTTTTGGCCCAAAATATAAATATATTTTTAACTCAAATTTTATTTTCAACATCTGCTTTTCAGTACATGACATCATCATTTGCAATTCAAGATGAACAAACCAGTCACCTGTTATTAGTTATTATATGGCAAGATACAAGGAAATGTGGAAAAAGAAAAAAGAAAACACACAGATATAAAATTACATTAAATTAGAATGTATTATATTTTATAGAAACTTTACACTCTACATCTAAAATAAAATTTTAAAATAATTAAAACACTGGCATTTAATCTGCTTCACTGCAATTCTCTTAATTTGCAGCGATGACTGTCAAAACAACATCCATATGCATCGTTTTGTAAGCATAAATGTATAAGGAAAGACACCTTTCTGTCAGAAAGTGCAGGCAACTCAGTGCAACCCTGTGGGTTTGCTGTAGCTGGTCAGTGTGGAGTGTTGATGCCGGGGCAGCAGAATAAGTGATCAGTGTGAAAATCAGCAGATATTATTTTGTTTCCACAATTCAGAGGAAATATATCTGCAGAAGTATAACAACACATGTAGTTTTAATTTAAGAATGTGTAAAAGTAAGCAAAACGTTAATACGATTGTGACGCTAATTTCAATTAGCGCAATAATAGGAATTCCCATTATGTGTTAGCATTGAGCTAAGGAACCAGGTGCTATTTATATATTCACACACACGTACATATATTGATTGATTAATAAATATGTTTCTTATATGAAAAGATGGGTGGCGTATTTCCAGTGGTCTGTGAATTATGTAGGAAATTGCCCCCCAGGTCTCCCCTACAAACATATTCCTCAAACAGTGACCTCTAGAAGTAGACCAAGTTTGTGCTTCTCATGACTGCACCATGATAAATTGTTTTAAATTTTATTTAATTTTTTTTTTAAATTGAGCAGCAAATTGAATATTTTTTAAATGATTCTGTAAATACCTCCAGAATAGCAGTAAGTGTTGTTAAATGATATTTTCAAAGATTCTGGGTATTTATTTTTTTAGGGATGCTCAGCTCTGAAACTGTGAATGTTTAAAGG
>JAJHUR010122251.1:954-25316 GCA_027495735.1 Lutjanus campechanus | reverse complement strand
ACTTTAATGTTACATTTTCCACACAGAACTCAAACCCCTCCTGAATGAATGTCCTTTGCTTGTTTGAGTCATCCATCCACCCACCTCCTCCAAATGCAGCTTTTCTTGTTCTTTTTAAGTTTCCTGTCATACTTACTATGTCCATTAGGGGGCCACCTAACCATAATTGCACTTTTCCCACCAGGACCCCTCAACTTTGGAACGACCTGCCTAAGGAGATCAGGCTGCAGAATCAGTAACATATTTTAAATCACTTCTTAAAACCCTTTTTTATAGACTTGCTTGTATGTGAAATCATCTCTTTCTAATGTATTTTAATGTTATGGTTTTATTTGTACTTATTTGTACTGTCATTACATGATGTTGTCTTATTTCATTCCTTTTATTTATTTACATTGGCTAGATCAGTGTTTCCCAGCCCTGGTCCTCAGGGTCCACTGTTTCCCTGCTCCAACACATCAGGTTGTTATCAGGCTTCTGCAGAGGCTTGATGATGAGCTGATCATTTGATCGCACACTAATTTCTAATGTCACTATAATATTTGAAAATATTCCTGATATTTCACTGTTATTAGGGGCTCGGCAGCCTAAGCTGCCAGGACTCTATTGTTATCCTCAATGTTCTTCTTTCTTTCTTTCTTTCTTTCTTCAGAGGAAATCCTACTTCCCATGTGCAAAAAATGACCAAACTGCACAAAAGTCCAGTCTCATACCAGATTGCCTCAGCTGCAAAAACAGGCCAATAGTCCTGGTGATGGCGCTACAGCAAGCCTCTAAAGTTCAAAATTGGCCTCTCGCCCAAAAGTCAGCCGGGATAGGCTCCAGCCCCCCGCGACCCTCACGGATAAGCAGTTACAGAAAATGGATGGATGGATGGAAGTCATGATGTAAGCCACATTTGTTTCAAAGTGTCATTTAGACACCTGTTCTACCTCTAGTATCAGTATCATGCTAAATGGATGGCGTGTCTGTGCGTTCTGAGTTGGTGGAATATTCATAACAAACCCACATGAAGAACACCATCACCTGCCCAGTGGTGTGTGCCAGTTACCAGTTATTGTGCCAGTTATTGGCTGTTAACACCAGTTTACTCCCATGAAACTGTCTGTCAGTACTTTGACATCCATATCTGTGGCTCCCAACAACATCCCACTGAGGATATAATAATCATTTAAAAGCTTTCACACATATACAGAATATCAGGGAAACTCAACTTGCTGTGCTCGGGGACCACTTTTGCAAAATGACAGGAGGCCAGGGGCCAGTTAATAAACAATCATGAATGCTATTTTTAAGACAAAATGAAAAAAGACTAAAAGGTCAATAACTCATCTTTCTTTTAAATTCTTTGTTTTTAAATTAACTGAATGAACAATTCAGCTTCTTATTAACTAAATTATCGTAGTACAAGGATTGACACGAGGTGTACAGATGCAGCTGCACTGGCAACAGGGGGGAGTCATACCCCACATCTGGTAACAGAGGCAGGCAGGAAACTGGTAATGAGCCTTCTGCAGGTTCACCTACGAAACCTTGCTACGTTTTTTACTTCCTCGAGATAGTCAAGTTTGGTTGTCTTCTCGGCGCTCCACCAGGGCCGTGATGAGGACCCCACCAAACCATCCAATCAGTGGTAGTGATAGGCAGTGTGTGTGTGTGTTCAAAGGGCCAATATTGGGGAGTAAAAAAATTGGGGGGACTGGCCACCCCTGATATCTGATTGTCCACCCCAAGTGCCCTCCCATTATCCACAAGTATGATTGGTCACCTGTGGACCATAGTTTGAATCAACCGTTTGATGAGTATTTTTAAATGTGCATTGTTTTCTTTTGTGTACAGCCTCTACAAGGTGTATTTACTGAAATAATACATCATAGAAATACAATTTTAATGATGGAATGTGGAGGATGAATTTAGTCTCACAGTAAAGAGCAGGGGTGGAAACAACTCATTACAAATATTGTAGTTTTTTGGGGTACTTGTACTTTGATGAGTAGATTTTCAAGTCTGTACTTCCGAAATCATAGTTGAGTACTGAGAACAATTTGAATTAATATCCAAACCAAGCATTTTTATAGCCAATCAGGTGATGCGATCACAAATGAGCCAAAGAAAACAAAGACATACAACTGAAAAACAAAACAAAAAGGAGCGGCAGCAAACATTTGGAGTAAGGATGTTAATGATTAATCATTAATCGATTAATTACCATTAAGAATTTACCCAATTAGAAATGTATTCATTGATGTTTAATCAGTAGTCATGGAAGTAACTGCACCTCATTTGATATGTTGTTATGTATCTTATAAATTATTAATGATTAATCAGTTGTTAGCATTGTCAACTATTGTTTCAGGAAAACGCACAAAATTTGTAACCCTAATTTGGAGACATGACTGTGACATCAACAGTTAAAAGAAACTAATTAGACAAATACTTTGTACTTTTACTGGTTACTTTCACTAGTAATTAAGTAATATTTTAGCAGTCGAACAGTATTTGTACTTGAGTACAGATTTTAAGAACTCTTTCCACCACTGGGAAAGAGGTACAGTTGAAATTTCTTAAAGAATAAGGGACTTAAAGAATAAAACATGGATGCTTTATATTATATTTTTATTTTTATAATATCACTCTGTTGTGATTGGTGATATTTATCTTTTAAATAAGAATTTTATTGGGCCACCTCAGTCGAAGTCCGGAAACACCCCTGCTGTGCAAGGCCAATTTCTGGCTGATAATATTGACCAACTGATGAATCAGTCAGGCTCTAATAATATATTAAACATAGCTGGAATCTGTTCCATCATGCAATCACTCAGACATGGGGTTAATGAACAACAACTCCAAACAGGGACAGGACAAATACCATATTTAAGCTCTTTTAGCGTGTGTGAGCCAATTAACAAGAGACATTATTGAACTTTCATTAATAAACAACCAAAACAGTTCCCAGTGTGAATCATTTTATTTTCATTGTGAATCAGAAAATAACTGGAGGGCCAGCCAGAACCCTGTCACGGGCCAGATTTGGCCAATGGGCCAAAGTGTCTCTGCACTGTAGTTTCATTTTAAAAAAAAGGCTCTATAATTGAAAACTGAAAGCTGAAAAAGATGGCTGCTGTATTTTTCAGGAAGCATGCGTCTGTCTTTGAAGAATACAACCAAGCTATGTGGACATTAAAGGGATAGTTCACCCAAAAATGTGAACTATGTGAAATGTGAAAATGTAGTAATTATCTGCTCACCCCCATGTGGATTGAAGGTCAGGTTTAGTTTTTCAGACCAAAACACTGCTGGAGTTTCACAGGAAAACAGTGTTGGAGAATCTCACGAACAATTCACTTATTCATTTGGCTCAGTGAACAAATGCTGACATGTTTCAGCTCAAAGCCTTCATCAAACACTCTGATGAAGGCTTTGTGCTGAAATGCATATTCGTCCTCCTTGACTTGAAGACTTGAGATGTGCCACCTTTTCATTTTTTTGGAATATGCTCCATTAAATGCATGGTGACCAGAAACATGAAATGCCTCCAGCCTAGTGAGGCTCTGGGTTGGTGCTGCTCGGCAGACTGCGCTCGGCCAGAACTCACTCTTCCACTAAGCATCCAGTAGAGCGCTCTTTGTGTTGCTGTTTTTTGGTTTGAGATGTGGTGTTCTGTAGTTAATAAAGATGCACAGCTGTTCCCCCTCAAGCTTCAACCGGACAGCACTGTTTCTGACTGATGCTTTGTTCTGAAAATAAAAATTGGGCAATTTCATTCTTATGTGCCGAGTCACCATCTGTTGTATAGATAGTTTTTCTGACCAGTTAAAAAATACATCAAAGCCATCATGTGGAACACAAGCAACTTATTATTTTCCCACAACACTCCTGGAATACATTAAAAATGATCAGATTGCTGCTATCTACTGAGAAGAGTGCAGCTTGGATCACACGGGGCAGAAACAGTGTTACTGCTCTTTATTGCTGTCTCTGGTTGTGTAGCCAGTCAGTTAAAATTCCATTTTGGGCAGTGAGTATGTTACTGATTGAGTGGACAAGTTCTCACTCCGAACTTGTCAAATATAGGTGTTGGTTGGTTTGATGCTCTATAGGTACCCCTCTAGTGCCAGTTTTGCATGTGAAGGGCTTCACAGTCAAGTTTGCAAGAATAAGCATACAACATCTGGGTAGACTTTTAAATAAAATACAAATACTACTTGTGAAGGTTCAGGCAACAAAACTACTTGGTTAGGTTAAGGAAAAGGTCATGGTTTGGGTTAAAATAAGTGCAATATAATGTGATGTATGTATGTTCTGTGCATGTCCTTTTTGTCATACAGCTTATGTGATGGAGAAGTAATTCAATAGGGATTTTGAAGGCATTCTGCAGTAAATGTGTAGACATTGTGTAGTAATTCAGTAATGAATGTGAAGGAATGTGTACTCATTTCCCAAAGAAGAGCTAATGAAGAGACATAATGAAGTAATAATCATGCAGTGATTTAAATGCTCATTATGTAGTAATAATCAAGGCATATGTCCCAAAACTCTACTCATTACTACTGAAATTACAACACAAATCACTACACATCTCAGTACCAGTCAAGCAGTGGAGCCAGTAGGTTTGTGTAGATATTGTAGTGTAGTAATGAGTAGTGATTCAATAGTTTTTTTCCACTGAATTCAATGGCACATCAAAACATAACGCTCAACTGGTGCCTCCAGAAATAGTTTAGAGTTTATAATTTAGTTTACAGCATAGGAGCACTGACCAAACTATTGTACTGGATGCTGGGAGTGAGAACAGGCTGCATAAGTTAATGATAACACCTAAAACATTTAAAAAGTGTTTCTGATGAATATGTTAATAATAAACAATGGTTACATTTCTTATCAGCGCAGCCTGTCATAACATGAAACACATGGCTAATAAGATCTTGTATGTTAATGAGCAAACATTGACATCAGTCTGTGTTACTGTCACTGTTTGATAATTAGCACACCTGAATCCAATTGACCTGGTGCTAATATGATTAGTTACAGCTGTATTGACTCTGCTGTGTCTGTTGGGAGTGTGGGGATATTGTAACACAATGACATCACTTCTAGTTCATGAGCATAATGAAAAAAGTGCTCACTATTTTTTAAGTACATAGTAATTTTTTGTTGTTGAGACTCTGCACTGGAATAACTGTAGCAATTAATACTGATGCTATGTTACTATGGTGACGAGCAAAGTAAAATGATGATGCTAACCCAGTCTGGTGACAGATTTACCTTCTAAATCTGGTGGAATCTATAGTGCCTTCATACTGTAAATTCATCATGTCAATGCAAAGCATCATTAGCATCATGTTCCTGAAATAAAATTGAATTGTTATGATACAGGCATATGCACATTGTGACTTTTTCTAAAAATTTACAACCACCAATCACAGCACAGGTGCCTTTACAACAGCCAATCACAATACAGGGGAATTTACAACAGTCAATCACAAAACAGGAGGGTTTTACAAAAAAATAATCACAGCACAGGTGCTTTTTTTTTTACAACAGCCAATCACAACACAGGGGGATTTTACAACAGCCAATCACAACACAGGGGGATTTTACAACAGCCAATCACAACACAGGGGGATTTTACAACAGGCCATCACAGCACAGGTGGTTTTTAGAACAGCCAATCAGAGCACAGGGGGTTTTACAACACCCCCCACCCCCACAACCTCGACCCCCCAGCAGCAAAATGGGCTGTAATGTAATCCTTTCTGGCAATTATGGACCATAAATATACTGTACATCCACTAAAAGTGCTTGTTCTGCCACTGACAGGTTCAGATTGTTATTCTAAGTTTTACAGTCCTTCTAAGTGAAAGGTTCTCTACACAGATAGACCTTATCATCAAAGAGTACGATCCTTTTTATTTCATCAGAAACAGCTGTTTATGCTCTCGTCTAAGCCACTATACTCCATTTACCAAAAGAGTCATTTTATCATTTGTAAAACAGACACAAAATAAATAAAACTCACCAAAACTCTCTTGGTTTGTCTTTCCACTGTTCCAACTATCACCAGCTCTGGTTTGATTGAAATAAACCCTTCATTCACAGAGCTAGATGTGAAAATATTCTGTCTCCACACACCATCTCTCTGATGTCCGACCTCCTTCTCTCTCCTCTCCCGATATTTTCACATCTAACTCTGTGAATTAAGAGTTTATTTTGACCAGCACTGTGGGGGTTACACTGCAGCCTATTTTGCTGGCTGCCAGCAGCAGTGTCACTCGATACTGGACCAATTTCAGAAATTGTTGTCCCCATTAGTCACTTAGATACAAAAACATGGGAAAATAGGGTCTGGGTTGAAAAATACGGAAGTTACCCTTTAATGAATTGCAAACTGTGTTTGACAGTACTTGCCTTTGAAAGGAAAGCACAAGCAGAGGTCCAAAAAGTAGGAAGCTGTGCGGAATCATCCAATTTTATACAACACTGCACTGCTCAAGAATAAGGCGATCGGCAAAAGAGATGCAACATTTGTCCACCTGGAATTATGATGCCAATATGCCAAGCTGTTGTGTTGGTATAACAATATGGTATAACTTACATTTAAACTATAAAATGAAGTCTGAGGATGGGATTCTGCACATGTATTTCTGTTGTTATGTCTAATTTGTTGAGGTTTTCCTGCAGAGGAGCTGTTGGATAATGAGGCAGGAGTGGAACAGCCTCAGCTCCAGCCCAGGCACCGTACTCCAGCATTATCGTGACTGTGTGGGAAGTGTTTTCCTCAGGTCAAACCTGGGCCCCGGCAGAAGTTTGCTTAGGGCCCCCGGGAGGCCAGGGTCGCACTGTTATAGAAGCTGACTAAACACTGTCTCTCTCCCCGTCTGCTCAGGTCTAATGAGGCTGAGATAAAATAATGCAAACTTTTGGAGGGGGAACAGATTGAGGGTGAAGAGTCTAGAGGAGGAGAAAAAAGGGGAGAGGGGGGGGGTCCATTTATGGATCTGACCATCGGTGTGAACATGATACTTTCTCCTTGGGTCTCAACTGGTGCTGGAGGGTGGGGGTGACAGCATTCAGTATCATTTGGATAAAATATATTTCCTATGGGGCAGATTCAGCCAGTATTGGATTCCAGCGGCGAAGCGAACACTTGGAGCATTATGGAAATGTGAGCCAGCAATAATAGTGTTCCTTCATCAAAATGCCTCTGAGCTATCATAATAAACCCACAACAAAAGCTCCACTCTGTCTATCAACTGAATGCTAACTGTGGCTGCATGCATGACATCCGTCTGAGGTGCCGGAGTTTTAAAATGCTCTGCTCAGGGGCACAGTGGCTGCTGACAGCAAGCGGCAACTGCTTTGGAGCTCACAATTAAGCTCCTTCTCACTTTTTACACAAAGTTGGTATAAGCAGTAAGTGAACAGCCAGTTCTTCAAGTTCATGTTCTAAAAAATGGAAAAATAGAAGAGCGTACTGGTGTTATGACAATTTATGCTGCCTTGTTGAAAAATGCTACTGCATCACAAATCATTAGCAGAGTAACCCTAACCCTATTTATAATTAAACACTTACTGAATCACTTTGACTAATCCATGTGTGTTGTGATGAATTTTTTAAAGCATAGCACTTATTTAACTATTTAACTGGACAAGAATATATATGCATATTTATGACACAGAGATATTTATTATTTATTCCTAAAATTTCATTTATCTTTATACTCTCTCTGTTCTTTTGATCTATCCAGGTTGCCATTATAACTTCTCTCAGTTTTATTATCGGAGCGACCTGCAGGAGAGCCGCTGGGAGCTCAACATGTTAATTAATGACCATTGTCTTCCCTTTGCCGGCTGAGCTGTCGGTACCAGTGTCTCTTTTTAACCCCTTTTTATTTTCTTCCTCCTGGTAGGTCCTCTAGTGCCTGTGCCCCCGTAGCACCTATTAAAAGTGCTGCATTCGTAATCAAACTTAACCCTAACCCCTGATCCAGAGAACCACTAAGTAGCACATCTTGATAGGTAGCACATATCAGTCCATCCAGGAAGTTGCAATGTTTTGATAGCAACAGTCAGTCCAAATTCAGCCAATCCCTGGGAGTTCTGCAAAACCTTGCCCCCACGCTAAAATCATACACATACGTCTCAATGAAACAACTCAATGTTTGATTATTTACTATTTTGTTGTATCTTTATTTCTTTTTATTATGCCAAAGAAGGATTAAATCGAAAGCAACTGGACTTGTTCAAAAGTCTTTTCTGAAGACGTTTCGCCTCTTATCCAAGAAGCTTCATCAGTTCATCAGACCTGGACGAATGAGAACATTCACGGACACTTTTTATTATGGCACAGGTACTGAAGAGGTTTATCATAGTTATTGACATTTATCAACATTCTGTGTGCTTATATATATATATATATTTTAAATAATTTTGTGTTGGTTTTGAGTTTGAGCTCCAAAAAGATTTTGCTTCTTTGTAGACAACCCCTCAAATGAACCTCTTCTTCTTGAGCCTTTTTGGTAAGGTTAGCTAGAACACTCACAACACCATGTGTTGATTTTTATTGATTTTCAATGATACAAGAAAAGAGTAAAAGAATTAAAAGATCCAAACTATTTTGCAATTTTCACTTGTTCCTGCAATATCTTTGTAAAACACACCTTAAAACATTGCATTGCAATTTTTTTTTAGAAAGCTTGCAGTGAAATCAGACCACAACAATCCCCCCAGAATCCTGCGAATCCTGGAGGACTGACATATTGACAGAAAACTGGCTTGGTTCCAACAGGCTCGGCAGCGTCATGTTACTGCTGCACCACATCTCCTGGAGGTGGACGTGGCCATTTCTGACAATGTTTGCAGCACAAGCATCTCTCTGCTTTGCTCTGCTTTAAATAAGTGTGGAGTCTATTTTTGACAGATGCTGTGTCAAGCTGAACAGAGCAGATCAAGCAGGCAGGAAGTCAAAACACAGAAACAGCTAAATCCAGTCAATTTTCAAAATAAAACACACCCTGTGCAGACTTGCAATCATAAAAAGAGACAAAAAGAAACAACTGGATCTGCTATGATAAGTCATCTCCAGTTTGTAGAGCTAAAGAGCCAAACTGTTGCATCTCTGTCTAAAATACTCCCATACTAGATGATCGTGCTGAGTCTTGCTCTCTGCAGCTTGTTCTTCGTGTGAATCCATGCTCTGAATGGGCACAGTAGTTCATAGTGACACGTTGAAGCACGTTATGCAAATCGACGTTTTTTCGTAATCAATGATGTTGATGATGTTGACGAATCGCTCGAGCCCTACTGTATAGCTATGGTAATGGCACAAAAAAGGAAAGAGGACCAATTAACAAAATCTGAACAAGTAAACAGTAATGCCCTGCTTCTGAAACACTCTGGGTGGGGCATGTAGCTGTGTGTAGGATGGATCAAAATCCTGGCGCTGATGCGACATGCTCAGTGGAATCAATGGGTAAAGATCTGTCTTTGAACTGGCAACAGGGTCATGGTTTCCAAGGGCTCATTGCTGCATAACTTACTGAAAAAGCTAATACTGGCTGTGATAGAAAGGTGTCAGAACACACAGTGCATCACAGTTTGCTGCATATGAAGCTGTGTAGCCGTGGACCGGTCAGGGTGCCCATGCTGACCCCTGTCCACTGCCGAAAGAGTCCACAATGGGCACATGAGCATCAGAACTTGACCATGGAGCAACGGTGACAAGTTGCTGGCTTGGCCAACAAATTCCCCAGATGACAATCTGATCAAACATCTGTGAGATGTGCTGGAACAACAAGTCCGATCCATGAAGGCACCAACTTGCAACTTACAGGACTTCAGGGATCTGCTGCTAATGTCTCAGCACCACAGGAAACCTTCAGAGGTCTTGTGGAGCCCATGGTTTGACGGGTCAGAGCTATCAATATTTTATATCACTAATGGATCAAAAGACTATGGGAAACGTTAAAGATGTTACTTAATATGAGTATATTGATGCCCAAGACACATACAACCATATGAGTTTTGATAAGTCCTTAATTCTCTGAATTCACACAATGAGATATCCTTCATGTTATTATTTTAGTATTCCATATGTTTATTCTGCAGACCTTCAGGCATTTTGTCTGAATTATCTTACACAATGTACTGGATAATAGTATTGTTGCTGGATACATTATTAATTACAAGGACTTTCGAAAATGTCTCTTGTGTATCAAAAAAATAAGCACTGGGCTGACGGGACCGTATCTGGAGTAGATTTTGTTTTCCCACGAGACATTCACAGTTCCATATCTGAATAGTAAGTTTTTCTTAGAGTATCTTGAAACACAACTGCATTCCGCAGGCACCCATGGGCAATTGTTTGCATCCACAGGGAAATCAGACTGTGGGGTGACCATATCAGAAGCACAGGGCATATCAAAGAAAAGGCAAAGCAGAGTTGACGTGTGAGCCAAACCAGAGAACAATCCTTAAACTTTGTGTCTGCCCTGACAGTCTGCTTTATATGTGCTTTCTACTTTTTAAAGCGTGAGCACAATCTTTCCTTCGTCTTAAAGTAGTCCAGGTCACCTAGACGTCAAAATAACTTAACTGTGCTTGTTTCTGAGCATTCAAAAACATGTAACTGAATGAATTTGAGTTTTTTTTAAAGAATCATTTAAAATCGATGCTCTGTCTGATGAAAGGGCTGCATAGTATAACTTTTTTCACGAGTGCTGTTCCGTCACTTGTCTGCTACCTGCCACAGCACAGTTTCCTTCATTTGACCCAATACTCAGTCAGACCCATCTGTACCTGTCTGACTCCTGATGACCTATTGTCTGTTTCTTTGACCACTGCCTGCCTGTCTTAGTCCTCAGGATTTGTTTGGCCGATCTGGCTGGCTTCACTGTAAGCCAGGCCTTAGACCAACTAAAGATTGTTTTTTACCTCATTTACTGTCTCCTGAGTCTCAACTGGAGCCTTACTTTTTGAGCCAGAGAAGAGATACAGGTCATTTGCCAGTAACTCCCAAAATAGTCTGCCTCACCGGATGCCCGCTGCGGGTATAAACCTGCCATTGCTTTCAGCCAGTATTGTGGCATCCGCTATCTACAGCTTTTCAGAGTCCTCAGGAAACAGGAACAACCTCCGAGTTGCAACCTACACACTGAAAACAGCCAAATTAGCACCTGTGATGCTAATAGAATGTTAACAAACCAGCAGCTGTTGCTTTTCTTTTGCACTGATGTAGTCATTTTAATGCCAGGGCTCACCTTCCAAAGTGCAATTATTCCACTGAAACAAGTTCCCCCTCAACACTATTTTGCAGCAGCACCATTGCTGTATCTTGGACTTAATGCTGCCTAAGACATTTGTGATTGGTCTAAAGAGATGCAAACAAGGCAGGGCATTTTTTCCCTATAGCAGATTGTGCATTTGTGGAGCCAGACCTTTCTCAAGCACTGAGCGCTGCAGAGACACGCTCAGTGACATACAAGATATGCCTTGTATGTCCAAGGCAAATTTCTCCTTAGGGAGACAATAAAGGCTTATCTTATCTTATCTTATCTTATCTTATCTTATCTTATCTTATCTTATCTTATCTTATCTTATCTTATCTTATCTTATCTTATCTTGTCTTGTCTTGTCTTGTCTTGTCTTGTCTTATCTTATACAAGACTACTACCAGAACAACATATACTGTATGACCGCACGAGAGTACCAGCAACAGGCATATCGGACCTTTGTCATACTGGACTTCTGGCATACTGAATCTTTGTCTTATTTTTTCTACATATAGGAGTTTTATATTTTCATATTGCTGTTATATATTGTAGATAAGGCACATGCAACTTTACACACTTCTTATTGTACATATTTGTAATTATTGTTGTTATATTATCTCTTTTATATACTGTTGCAGAATGTACATTTTCTTGCATACTTCTTATTTTTGTTCTTATATTTTTTCTTGTCTTGAACAGGAGCACCTGTAACAACAATTTCCCCGCGATCGATCAATCAATCAATCAATCAATCAATCAATCAATCAATCAATCAATCAATCAATCAATCAATCAATCAATCAATCAATCGAGTATTTCTGATTCTGATACCAGAACTCCATCATACTGTTGTTATAAGAGACCTTCATTGTACCACACCTCCATCATAGTGAACCTTCATTGTACTGCTCTTTTGTCATACTAGACTTTTGTCACACCAGATCTTTATCATTCCATACCTTCATCATGCTGAACCTTCATCGTACCGCACCTTCATTGTACTGGACTTTTGTTGCACTACACCTTTGTCACACTAAACTTTTGTCGTACCAGTTCTTTATTGTACCGTACCTTCAACATACCAACCCTTCATTGTACTGGACTTTTGTTGTCGCAGACTGTCATCATACCACACCTTTATCTTAATGGACTTTTTTCATAACAGACCTTCATTGTACCACACCACTGTCAAACTTAACCTTCATCATACTGCACTTTTGTTGCACTGGACTTTTGTCATAACTGGAGCTTCATCACGTTGGACGAGACCTTCATGGTAAGAAATCCTCTTTGTAACATGGTTTACCAGCAACAGGTGTAACGGACCTTTGGTCATTGTTGACCTTTGTTGTCTCTTGATTTATATTTAGGTTAAGTACCAGAACAACTTGGTAATGTTCAAGAAAAGATCATGGTTTATGTAAAAATAAGTATCTTGGTCACATGAGTTAACTTAAGTGACATTACCTACGTGATGTTGAAAATCTGGGTGTATTTGACCTATCCACTCAGCCCGACTTCTTACCTACAAGCACTGTTGGTCTTCAGACTACATCACCTGACTTCCTCCTTTGGTACTGTCATAATTACTAAAGCCACTAGAGGTCAGTGCCTAACAATGAATGCAAATACTGTATGAGTGGTGCTGCTTGCTCAGATGACATCTATAGTTGTTCTTCTGGTGAGGACAGGCTGCTACTATAATAATCTTTACCACACTGCAGGGAAAATTTAGTTTTTAGTATGTAAAGCTATACTACAGTTGTTACAATCAATACCCCAAATGATGGATGAAGAGCAAAAGATTTTTTTTAAATATCCAAATTTAGAGCATTCCACTTATGCCTCCATGTAAGCCAAATAAGAAAAAAACTGTGCTGCATACATACAAGGCTGTGCAGAGCGAATAGTACTTAGTGAATGCTGAGCATCAAGATGCTCAACTTGAAATCCACTTGAAAATGACTACCCCAGACAATGGAGAGGAAAACAAACAAAACACAACAAACCGCTCTGTTGTCAGCAAAGCATCTATAAATACAACCTGTGTTTGCTATGCTGTGACATGTATATAACACATGCAGCTAAGTGGATTCAGTGCATCCATGGTCTCTTCACAGTCTGTTATTTTCTGTATGTAGACAGGGACACAGCTGTGGTCAAAACATGTCAAACATTTGTGAAGAAAGCTTGGATAAACCCACTGTACACTACCTGCTCAGCAGCAGGCAGCCACAGTTAGAGACCAGCTGGTGAACATAGTGGAGCTTTTAACAGCTAAAGAATCAGATATTTTTAAGAGTTGATGGATCGAAAGTGAGTGAATATTTTAGTCCCTACAGGTTATGGCCATCATTGGTGCATTCTGGGCTTAGCTCCGCCCAAGACATTTGTGATTGGTTTAAATAAGTACAAACAAGAGTTCATTTCCCATAGCACAGAATGTGTAAGCATGCAGCCAGACCTTTCTTCAGTGCTGAGTGCTGTGGAGAGACGTCTGGGTATGTGAGACTACCACAGCCAGCATCTGAACAGCTAACAACAAAAGCTTTCTTTATTGAGATGCAACAAGGCCGCCAACAAGGTATGAAAGAAATATAGTAATATAACTACTGATGTAGACAATTACTTTTGATATCAAGTAATAAATAAAGTAATATTATTACTTTTTAAAGGTATATTAAGTAAACAGTAACTTATTACACTTAAGTAATTTGCCAAACACTGTTTACCAGTCATAACACTCATTTATTAAGGCTTAAAGTTATGCATTATTAAGGGCATGAGTGAGAGCAGCCATATGTCACATCCTTGTTTGAGAACGACCACGCCCCCCACAGGTGAAAACAAGCAGTGTAAAAGCAGCCAGCCAGTATGTGTGCTTGTGGTGAACACCTCATTGCAGGCTAGTTCAGTTCCCAAACTTCTTCTGGCATGCCCCCCTTTCAGAAGCTGAAAAAAGTTTGGTGTAACAGGCTGTCCATTTGAAAAACAGACATTTTAACATGAATAATTCACATAAATTGACCTGGCCTACCTTCAAATAAAGAACCTCATGAAAAGCATGGAGTAATGTAGGGAGTGGAACGTCTCTTCACTCTTCCCCTCTGGATGATTCACATCGCATCCTGCATCACCTGTCGAGATTTATTTCAAAATAACAGCCAGCTCACTGCACGTTATCCTACTAATTACATGATTACCTACAAAAAACCCTAAAAATATCAATTTATAATGATTTTATGGCTTTATTTCACAATAGTGACATGCTCACTGTACATTATCCTGCTTGTTACATGGTTATGTACCAAAAGAATCAATAATTTGACACAAAATATTAATTTTAAAATGATTTTAGTGATTTAATAATGACTATCATTCCTCCAGAGTCTATGATCAGAACCATGTCCTACCAACAGTCTGTTCTTCATGACAACGGTCTGTTATACAGAAACAACAGACCTTAGAATGCTGTGACTGGCCAATCAGAATTGAGTATTTAACAAAACATGTAATAATCAACGTATAAACTACATTATTTGTCACTAATAATCATCATCTTGAATTATCTGATATTGTCAAGAATCACCACCGTGAGACACATGCTCACAGCCGAGGCACAGAAAGTCCAGCTGATGTAGCTTTGATAACAATCCCGTCTTTCCTCTTGCACCAAGCTCAGGTCAAACTTTACCTGGTGTTAAGGACAAAAAGAAAAACAAAATTGCCTCTCAACTTTTATCCATTCAACAGTTTATTTTGTGGCGTGTAATGAGAATTATCTGCTCACAGGGCTGTGGCTGTAAACTCTAATTCTTGTTATTTTCCTGTTGTTGTAGCACCCCTTAGGCCAATAAATGAAATTTCAAAATTACTGGAACACCAGTGGTGTTATAAATGTCCTCTATTTTGTCCAATTAAAATTCTATTAAGTTAATGGAAGAATCAGCACAGATAAACAAACAAATGGAGAGACGGTTCGCTCCTCTTGAATTGATAGTGAGAAAAACAACAACAAAACACTTTGACGTGTGTGTATGTGTCTGTCTGTCTTTCTGTGTGTGTGTGTGTGTGTGTATGTGTGTGTGTGTGTGTGTGTGTGTGTGGCCTTTGGAAGTAAGCTATAGGACAGATCATTGGTCAGGAGCTGCAATGAGTTTACGGTTGACACATAAAAGGACTCGATTTTTATTATTCAGCAATAGCAGGATGCTATCACACTATAAGGAGCAATCATCACCATTTCTCAGCCTCAGATCACTACCTTGGTAAAATGTCTTAGTTACAATTTAAAGGGACATTTCACTCCAAAATTAAAAATACCTGTTTTTCCCTGCCAGTGTTTTGGGGATATCAGCTGTAGAGATGTCTGCCTTCTCTCCAGTATTATGGAAATATATGGCACTCAGCTTGTTGTGCTAAAATCGCCCCAAAATACATTTGTAATATTCAAAACCAGTGTCTGTTACCAAATATCATGACCCAGTTGCTCAAGATAACCCACAGACCTTGTTGTGATTATCATGTAGGAGCTACTTTCTGTCTACTAGAAAGAAAGTAGCCCTGATAGATTCTGCTGTAGAAAGAAAGAAGTTCCTATACGGAACTGCTCAAAACACGGTCTGTGCCTTATCTTGAGTGGCTAGGCCATGATTTTTTAGAAGTAGACACTGATTTTGAATTTTTAGATTTTTTCTTTTCTTGTTTTGTTTGGTTTTTTGTTGGGTGCTTTGAGTGCCACAAGCACCATTTAGTGCCATTCAGTCCAATAGGGGGCAGACGTCTTGACAACCAAAACTCTGCATATCACACCAAAACTATCTAGAAGTGTAAGTAGCACTATAGGTGAGGGGGAAAAAAATATGTATTTCTGGTTTTGGGGTGAACTGTACCTTCAAGAACTGTTAATGAATTAACAGTTTGAGAGGGGGAGAAACAGGGGGAAAATACTTTGATGTTTAAGCTGACAATATGCTAAACTAAGCTGACAAAAGAAAAGATGTTAAAGAAAGAGAGATGACGGAAAAGGCACCAGGCCAAATAGTCTTTTGGCCTCAATTCCCTCACCCTATTAATGAGGAGGAAACAATGGCTGAGTTTTAGCTTTGACTGAAGGTGCTTAATGAGAACAAAAGTCAGGATCTTGACAAGATAGGCAGCATTATAACAGCTTAATACCACAGTCTCTTCCAGCCATCTTAATGAGGGCTGCTGTTATCATTTGTGCCTTTGTGTTGTCTTTTTAAGCCTTGAAGTAGAAGCGTTACCATCAGAATGTCTGACTGATGTCCGCATATGGTGAATTTAAAGATAAATTATTCAGTGTTTCAGTCTAAAAGGTTTCATTTTAAGGTGGACTATGTATTATAAATTTGCCGAACAGTGGCCACTGTTGGCATGCATGGTGATTACAGTGGGTTTATCTGAGCTTTTTCACCAATAACAACTGCCTCCTGCTGCTGAAAGTAAAGTTGATGAGTGCAGTGAGACTGAACCGCAAAAAAGAAGAGCTAAAAGATGCTAAAAAAAAAACTTTGTAGAGTTGAGGAGATGCAGAGACAGGTGTCCCTCTGATGTTAGTCTCTGTTATTTTGCTTGAGCCTGTAGGCTCATCTGTGGAGAAACTAGCTAGCTAATAGCTGGAATCTGTATCTGGTTTAGCGCTCAAAACAAAAATGACATAAAAGACTAGACAAGATGAAACAGACAAGAGGGAGACTCGATCATGGAAAAAAGGTGATGTTCAGTTAGCTTTACAAAGAAACAGCCAGTACAAATGTCCTCCAGAAGCAGTGGCAGGTGGTCAACAGAGGGTGCTAGGACATCGCCCCACCTCTCCCCACATCCTACAGCTTAAGTGAAGAAGACTTAATTTCTGTGTAAATATATACCGTATATTTCTTTAAATGAACATGGATCATATTGTGTAGTTAGTGATTAAAATGTATAATCAGCAATAAAATGTGCTGTTAAAAATGTTTTATGTTGTCTAAAGTTACTCATAGGTCACGTGTTTCCAACATGGCGTGCGATTTTCTGGCCCATTGACTGAAGTTGACATTGAAGTTGTAAATGTGCAGTTCAATCCTCTCGATACAAGAGACAGGAGCTGGGGCGCACATTACCTGCACCCAGCATGATATACACAGTGTCAACCTCTGCGTGGCAGCAGAGAGCGACATCTGATAATTAATACAGCAGAGTGAGACGTGGTGATAGCTGGAGGAGTCTCCTGCATCAGCTGCTAGAATGGAAACATAAAATCTGTGAAGTCACTGTAAATGGCGTTTTGAGTGGCGAACACTACAAGAGAAGCTTCACAAGAGAAGAGTTGAAGAACCTGGATCAGCACCAACAACAATGAGAGGAAGATGATAAACTCTCTGTAGAGAAGATAGTGACAGTGGAACTCAGCCTCACACTGGGACCAGGTGATCTTCAGTCAGGTGAGCCAGGCTGGATAAACTATTCACATCCTTTACTTCAGTAACACCACACTGTGAAAATACGCCGCTACAGGTAAAAGTCCTGCAGTCAAAACCTTACTTGAGTAAAAGTATGTGAGTATTATCAGCAGTGTGAAAAGTAAAACTAACCATTGTGCAGTAAAAATACTATAAATATACTCATTCAGCTCAGCAAATAGGCCTTTTTGTGTATTAAAATAGATAATAACATTTTCAATGTAGAGAAAAAGAGAGAAAAATTCACCACTGTTCAGAAGGCCACTTTTTACTTTTACACTCTTGAGTACATTTCAGAGCCTGTACTTTTTCACTTTTAAAGAAGTTAAATCAATACTTCTACTTTTCTGTTTGTTGACACAAACATCTGTACTTCTACATTATTACAGATTATGTGTACTTTTGTCACCTCTGTATACGGTGTACACACCACTTCAGCTGCCAGCCCGGCTGGGCAGCAGAAAGTTTTATATTTGCAGATATGCATGTTATATATTGAATAAGTCTGGCCGCTCCTGGCACACTGTGCCAGCTCCAGTTTGGGCCATAAGCCACATCCTCTTGGGTGCAGTCATATTTTGCAGCCATATGTTCTCATCTGTTTCACCTCCCAAGTATCGAGCATAAAGCAGCAGATAAGGCCCAACAATTCTCAGCGCCGGGTTAAAGGGGGAAAGGGAGCAGTGAGCAGAGGGCAGCGACCAGTAAATTGTGATGTTGCTTTTGTTTCCCATGGCTTGAGGTGCATGAATAAAAACCTGACAAAAATAACAATAAATCAACCGTAATGGTAGTTTTACAGAGGAGTGTGTATGTGTGTGTTACGCTTTTAAGACCGTAACTGCAGGCCAGTGCAGAGGGAGCTAACAGCCACTGTGTATGTCTTCACATTGCAGTAAAATTTGGCATCTTGCAACAATACAAACAGCCCTTTGTCAAGTGGAGGCAGAAAGCTCAGATTAGGTCCATGCCTTTGATCTCCTGATGTATGGGCCTGACTCCCTGAGAGGGATGGAGAAGAGGAAGCAGTGCAGGAGGGAGGGGAGGGAAACCTTTAGAGACGAGGTGGAGGAGGAGGAGGAGGGCGAGGACTTGCTGAAGGCAGGTAGCATTTTCATCCCAAAAGCCAAACTGTTCTCCACTTTTGGAGTGTCTTCAGGGAGTTTCACTGTTGAGGAAGTTTTTGTCTTCCAGTATGTCCCCTTCCTCTTCTCTTTTTACATCTTTCCTTCCTTCCTGATGTCAATCTGCCTCTTTAACCTCTCCTCCTGTGCTCTCAGTCATAGCAGGAGTGGAGGTTGATGGTTTGCAGGACTTGTGCACCTCATCTCTTCTTTTTGTGTGTAACAGCAAACACATTTGAAGAAACAACCCGTTCTTATCCCAGGTCATCAGATACCACCTTACTTGTCATGTCCTTTGGTGCCTCATACTACACAATGACAAAAAGCTTTATTTAACATGTGGAGTAAGGTGGATTTCAGCAAACCAAAACTACTTGGTTAGGTTCAGGAATAGATCATAATAAGTATTACATCACATATGTCACATGATGTGAGTGAATTAAATCATATGATGCAACTTGACTTTGGGTTTCACACAGGTCACAAACCCCAGCGTACTGGGTGAAAACCCTGTGTTTGTTTGACCCATCCATCCATGGATTTTGTCAATCTTTATACTACATCACCTGAACCAGATGGGTTCACATTACGGTGACCAGATTTCTGAAATAGAAACTGGGGACATCTCCAGTTTGGCAGTCAATATATCATTAATATATCCAATGCAGTTAGTAATTTGGCACTAGTTAACTTTGTCAAATCTGTCAGAAAATCATATTTTACAAATCCACAGTCTCCTCTTTCCTCTCCTTTCTTTATAATCACCAGTATGCTATTAGACAAAATATTACTAAAATACTGTGTAGATTCCCATTACATGCCTTTTTTGTTAAAAAGTTGATCTCAAAAACTAACCTGACACACCAGATTGTTTGTTACACAGAACCATCTGGAAGTCGTCCTTAGAAACTGTTTGGAAGGGCAGGTACTTTCAAAAACACTTGGCAGGTGTTTGAATGATCCATCTAACACGAGCTAACTTCAGCCAATCAGATCAAAGCCAGTCAGGAGAAGAGTGGAAACACCTTTTCCATGGAGAAAAAACCTTTGGTGTTGTTTTTTGCTCTTCTTTCAATGAAGAAACACTCTCCAGTTCTGATATAACTGATGCTATCATGGTATCTATGCTAACCTCTTCAGAAGCCGCCATTGTTTGTTTGTTTGTTTGTTTGTTGTGATTATACCATAATGAAAACATACTTATGAATATTATATCACATTTCTGCCATATTCTGACAACAGATCTTTAATTTGTACTTCAACATAAGTTTCCTATGGAAGCTTCATTAGCTCACACACATCTGGATGTTTTCTCTGGTGTTTTTGTGGGGATTGTTTAGTGATCACCACCAAATTGTCGGTGGAAGTAAATCATACATATCTCTACATGTCAAAACATTTACATGGCTAACTTACATACAAAACTGACTTTAATGAGAGAAAGCAAAAAGTGCGTTCAAAGTGTGTTTGGGTACCACCTAAAAAGTGTGTCTGTATTTTCAATGTGCTGCTTAAGCTGCATGAGTGCTAGCTTTACGCTTTGTCTAGCCAAGGAAAATACTGAAACATGTGTGACTAAGGTTGCCACCTGTCCTGTAGAATACAGGATCATCTGTCCCTTACTGAATCAATACAGGACACAATTTGTCCCTTATTTTCATGCACACCCTACTCTACTGCATATCACTGTTTTTACAGGCTCGGGAAATAATAAAACCAGAACAGATTCTTTCGACATAGTGGAAAAGTATTAAATCAGAATGACAGGCAAGTTGTCTGTCACTCAGTTTCATTGTTGCCCTGGTTACAGTAACTTGGATGCATTTTGTTTTTCTTTTTTTAAATGGTGACACATAGCTCAAGTTCACCGGTAAAGAGAGAAAAGCTGCCCAAATACAGACCTAAATGGCAGACAGACCATGAGTAGATTAGTCCTGTCAGGGAGAATGAGTTCAAGGCAAACTGAATATTTTCTGCTGGCTATGGTGGACTGTCTGACTGTCCAAGTGCGAGAGCAGAGTCCCACAGTTATTTTGACAGACCAAACATTTTGCATGTCAACGATCTGATGTTTGAGTCTTTAATATAACTGATGCAGCTCTGCTTTACTCTTGTTTTCTTCATATTCATGTTAAAGTAGCAGATGACTTTGAAATTGATGCAAAAAAACAAAACAAAAACAAACAAACAAACAAACAAAAAAACAGAATGCAGGAAATAAAATGCCTGACACTCAAAATCTCAGGAGGGAGGATCCCCAGAGTTGATCTGTGTCCCCACACCTGGGGTTGCTGGCAAGGTGTCCCTTATTTTTCCACATTGAAGGTGGCGACCTAATGTGTGACATAATCTGTGGTTGAGTTGAACAGAGGTGGAAAAGTCTGGGAAAAAAATGTTGTTGCTGCAGTAAAGAATGTAAGAGTCAGGAGCAAATGCAGCAGTTTTTTTTTTACCTGATCTACATGACAGAACACATAAATAAAGTTAAAACTTTAAGACTAAAATATTTTCACATTAGCTATTCAATGATTTAAGTCATTCATTACTGAGGCCACATTCATGCAGCAAGATTTAATAAATAATAAGAATAGAGTGTCTGTCAGCATGTGTTGAAGGCCAGTAGAGGCTCTATTGATCGGAAATATTGGTTATATAAGTTCATTTTCTTGGCTGAAAAGAGTGGACAGACGGAAACCAAGCCAGAGAGAAAGGAGGCCAAAGGAGAGAAAAAGGCAGACGGAAGACAAGACATGGAATTAAATTAGGAAAGACAGGTAAGGTGTGTGTGTGTGGGTGTGTGTGAAAGAGAAGGACAGAAGGAGAGTTTTTATTTCCTTTACAGGAGCTTCAAAATGTTAAAAAGGTTCACTTAGATAATAAATGTAATATTGCTTCAGTTAAAGCTAAAAAATAATGTGTCTATGCATGGTAATGTGGCAATTTATAAAATGTATAAATCTTATTCAAGATTGGCCTTTAGAACTAATTTTGAATTTATTTCTGTCTATGAAAAAATTAACATTCATTAACATCTGATTTTAAATTAAGAAGAAGGAGAGGAGGACTACAAAGAGGACCCCAGAGGCCATAAGACAAGTCCCTACAGGAGGTTGGAGCAGGCAGGCTCACTGCTGCTTGTCATGGATGGACACTGGTCCCACCTGGGTCCAGAGGTGGTCCTAGTGCCACAGAGGGAGGGGGGTCATCCTCTCTGTGCCTACCACCGCACATGTCTGCAGCCACTGAGGAGAGAGTGTCTGTGGACACTGGGTCTGTCTTTTTTGTGCGGTCGCTCCAAGTGTTTCGAATTGAAAATCTCGGCGATGGTGTCGTCTTACCTTGCAGGGCAGCCGGATTCATGAGGTCACACAAAAATCCATCCTGCCAGGCTTCAAGTTATCTGTTTGTGTCCAAACCAAAAGTGGTCACCCAGTCAGCATCCTAGGAGGGACTACTGGTAGCCAAAGGCATGGTTTTACAGTAGGTGTGACAACAGCAAGAAGCATCCATGGAGGCATTGATCTGATTGGTTGAAGTTAGTCTATTGATGGGCATCCAATCACCTGCCAAGTATTTTTTGAAAGTGCTTGTCCTTTTCCAAACAGTTTCTTGGGACAGTTTCCCAGATGGTTCTGCGTAACAAACAATCTGGAGTGTCAGGTTAGGTGTCGTCACTGTCCCTTTTTTCAGGGCACCAATGATATATTAGATGGGGACTCAGACATGGGTGATACAGCTTTACTAATTATCAATCATGTAGCTCATGACTGACGACATGTTGAGGGCTCCAAAGGGTCGCAGTGGCTGAGGTAATATGATAAGTTTGTTGTATTACTGGTCTTGGTTGAGAAGCTTTTCCTGCAGTTTAAACACAACACTGTTCCACTCATCCGTCCATTTTCTTGCCCATTTCGGTGGTTGGGTTGCCGTGGTGGTAGGACGAGAATGATGTCTCTCTCCACTACAACGCTTTAAAGCTCCTCCACCTGAGCTGGCTCCTTTTGACATGAAGGAGCAGTGATTGCACTCCAAGCTCCCTCGGGATGTCTGAGCCCCTCACCCTCTGATAGTTGTCCGATTTACAAAACCAACAACAGACTGCCACATGGGTGAGCTGTCATCTTTATCTGCACTTATTTTGTCGCTGTTTCTGTTATCTGATGTGTAAAACACCTATGAAATGATTGGCTGATTGCTTGTACACTGTAGCAGCAAGGGATATGATTGGCTGTTTTATGAGCCAAGGAGGGAGCAAAGGTGTGGTTTCTCTGTTAAATGTTCACATGTCACTGGAAGCTCTCTCCATTATCAAGGAATATGACAGGCTGTTTATTTGTCATGCTTTCATGGAGGTTTGCATTTAATGTATTTAAATGAAACTATTGAACATTTTATCGAACCACTGTCTTATTGCTATTGATGATGGTTCTATTGTCAGTAGATATTGCTATTGTTTTATTGGCCAGGCCAAGGGACTTGTCACCCTGGTAACCAAGAAAATGAACAACACAGAGACCGACAGGCGGAGGACTACAAAGACAAGGATGAAAAGAGACAACACAACAGGGAAACAAGGAAAATAACTGATGGCACAACCATGGCCATGACACCCTAAAGGCTGAGTTCAGATTCACTGAAGTTGCACAACACAAACAACACAAACAACCAGCAACTCCTGTGAAGAGCTTTTTACTAAAAACATAGCAGGCAGTCTGACAGTTAATCAAATAATCTTGACCATTATATCATTATTCAGGTCCAAAAGTGGGAAAATCCAGACGACTAGTTTGGTTTCATAAACGTGTGTGTGAAAAACTTTCCCACATGAGTCACTCTGGGTGAACTTGTCACTATTATATACAACAGTGATAAATGGAAGAAATTACATTTTAGATGTTTACATTACAGATCCTGACAATATTCTGAGCAGATGTACTCACCTCTGCCTCAATTTGGATATGATTAAAATTATTTGGAAAGTATAAGTCATGTTTGTAGATAAACAAAATGAATCATGTTCTATGCTACTTTCAGGTGATCTTGGGAAAAACAAAACTGTACAGTTTAGATGCCATGCTATATGATATAATGCTTGATATTTTTGTCTTGACCAAGATAGTTTCCCTATTATTTTTAAATTCGAACACCATAGATGCACTTAAATGTCCTTTATAAGATCCTGAGGTCCAATTAAATTCCCAAAATATTTAATCATATATTATGGCAGCTGTACAGAGTGATTGTACAATAACCCTAGGACATCACCACCGGCACAATACGATTTTTGCCAACAGCTGAATTAATTTGAGTGAAATTAAGTTTTGAATCTCTAAAATGCTTTGCATGGCATTGTGGGATTGTTGGCAGAAAGTAGTAAACATGCCCTGGACACTTTCTTTGTTCCATTTTGGATTTTTTTTTCACTTCAAGAGTAAATAGGAAGTGATTTTAGACACAGACAATTTGTTTTGGTGTAGGGACAAAAAAAAAAAAAAAAAAAAAAC